>CAUYTI010039217.1:0-96521 GCA_963575145.1 Galago senegalensis | reverse complement strand
GCTGAAACACTGTGCTACATTAGCTGTAGAATTCTTCTTGTCAGGGCGGGAGTGTAACTGGCTTCACTAGTCTTCCCCAGGCAATGAAACCTCCCCAGGGTCAAGGGGATTTTGAGTCAGAGAAGTCTGCCTTTGTACCTGTTGGGCCCCAACTTGGGCAGTGAGTCCTATTTTTTCTCTCTGTTCCTCTGTATCTTTTGAAAATGGAAAATAAAATTAGACAATGCTTTTCTTAAACCATTCCAGTTTAAGAACAAGCCCTTATGAAAACAGGAAAAAAAAAAATAAGAAAATTCCTAGCCTATGGGAAAGCATATTTCTGCAGATCTCACAAAACATTTATCAAACATAACAGTCCCTAGTACATTCACATCACAAATTCTTTTGAGTATTAAACCTTATTTTACCCTAGTGAACACTATTAAATATAATTCTTTTAGTTATAATGTTTCCCTTTTGTCACTGATTGCTGGGAAGCCTGGAATTATATTTTGTTTCTATTTACATTACCATCTCAACATACATTTTGGATAAAACATAATTGATTTTTCATATTTTTTATTTTTTCCACTCTGACCCAAAAGTGCAATGTTTTTATTATACTACTTTTTGAAAAGAGGAAAAATATGAATAAAAATGCATAAATGGGTAGATAATCAAGGAAGAATTGTTTTTCCTTCTTCAGAATGGTGGTAAAAAAATAATGAATTATGTCTAAAACAATTTAAAAGAAAAAAATAAACTTTACTCATCCAGGATTATGATAGGTATAAAGATACTAATATGGATCTTCCAATTTGCAGATAGTTTTGCTTGTTGTCAGTGCAAGTTCACTCCAACAAGGACATTTCATACCCCATTATGAATTAGAACAACATTAAGAAATCAAAATTACATTGTTGCTACGTTTATGATTAGTGGTTTTCCACATAGTTTAACACTTTAGTATGATTTTTATAATAACATCTTGACCCAGTGGACAAAAATATCATAGGACCACGTTAATGCAATTTTAGGTTGGAGGCTTTTTATAAACCTAATTGTAGAAAGTTGTCAGAAACCAACACCAGAGGAAACTGTCAACAGTGCCACCATGCAAGTAACCGTGAAAGTAACACACTGAGACGGGAAAAGCTTTAAAAAATATAGATTCTCTCTGGCCAGAAAACAAACAGAAAATGCTTTTATTTCACTTTTTTTATTTGCCATTGTGAATAAGGGAAAACCTATTATAAAAAGGAGACAAAGCACAGAAAGCCAGAAGGGAACCAAAGAGCTTTCAGTGGGATACGTTAATTATTTTTTTTCTGTGTTTTCACTGGAATACAGATCCTACTTTAAATGTTCTGATGCACCTGGGTAAAATGGAACCCTGCAAATCTAGGTGAGATTTTAAGACTATGGTATTATTTTAAAGAATATTTTTGTTATTTTACAGTAAAGCCCATTATGTTAGGTGACAACAAAGCACTACCATGAAACAAGATGCTCTTAGGTCTCCATTTCACCTTACAGGTGGTGCCGGAAGCCCACTGAAGAAGCATTTTGGAAGAAACAGAGCAACTTCTCAAAGTGACAAAAATAAAAGTTTACTGATCTATATTTGGGATATAATCACTTTATTTTTTCTGGAAAACAAGACTACTACTATAATTTCTCCAGACTTACCTATTTTAAAGACTTCCTTGCTTAAGGTTATAAAAGTCTACAATGTTTATTATTGTTACATTAGCTCTTCCTATAAATATGATCATGTGGAACACAGGATGGGGTAAAATTACTCCATTAAGGTCCACCCTAACCCTACATACTCATGATTTATGATTAACTCAAGTATATATATTTTTGCCTAGTATATATGTCAAGTATATATTTTCTTCATTTTGTTTATTTATATTGAAAATACTGAAAATAAATCTATATAGAGATGATAATTCTTACTGGAAAAATGCATTACTCTTTTTTTATAGATGCAAGTTCTATTGTACAAAATCAATGGTGACGTTTTCATTTCTAAGTTGAAAATCTTATTTTATCAAATCAGATGATGAAGAAAATTAAGAAATTATATTTACTGATGGAAAAAATGTAGAAGAAAATACTTGGCTAAAATTTCAGGACCTGAGCATTTGAATTCTAGAGGCAGGGACTCAGAAATATTAGGATTTTAATCTGTTAGAGTATAATTATCTCGCACAATGAAAAATCACCTCTTACATGTGTTGATACGGTATTATTTGTGAATGGCTGCTGGGCAGAACATCAAAGCTATTTTGATTGAATTCAAGTTTTAAAAATATGTGAGACTAGTAATTTTATTTGTCTGAATGTTTCTTTCTCCTTAATGTTTGAATTAAACATTTTGAGACAATTGTAAATTCATATGTAGTTGTAAGAAATAGTTTCGAGCTATCTCATTGTAACCTTTTCCTTGTTTGCCCCAGGGGTAACATCTTGCAAAACTACATAAAATAGCATGGCAAGGAGTTAACATTAACAGAGGCAACGCAGAACACATCTGCCGAGACAACAATGCCTCATGCTTCTCTTCTATAGGCAGACCCATATACTTCTGGCCTACACTCCTTCTTTAATCAGAAAGCAATGAATTTTTTCTCCCTTTTTATAACTATCATTCCAAAAAATGTGAATAAATTCAGACAGGATGCATTATTTTAGAAATTGTCTTTTTTTGTAAATTCAGCTTATTTTTGTGAAGGTTTATGTGGGTTGTTGTGTATATCAATAGTTCGTTCCTTTTTATTGCTGAGATATATTCCGTACAAGGAATATGCCATAGTACCATTCACCCATTGAGGGGCGTTTATTTTTTTCCAGTTATTGACAATTATGAATAAAAATACTATTGATATCCATGTACAGGTTGTAGCATGAACATAAGTTTTCATTTCTCTGGGATAACTCTTAAGAGCACAATTGCTAGGTCATACAGTAACTTTATGTTTCCTTTTATAAGAAAGAGCCAAATTGTACCATACCACCAATGTGTGAATGATTTTTTTATTTAAATAAGTCATTCTGATAGTTATATGGTCATACCAAAGTTGTATTAATATACTTTTCCTTAATAGCCAATGATACTGAACAACTTTTCCTATGCTTATTGGCCATCTGCATATCCTCTTTGATGAAACATCTCTTCTTGATTTTTGTCAATGTTCTAACTGAATTGTTTGATTTATAATGTTGAGTTTTGAAAGTTCTTTATATATTTCAGGCATTAGTCTATTTTTAGATGAGTGGTTAATAAATTTTTATCCCTTTTCTATATAGCAAAAGTTTTTGTTTTGTTCTATTTTGATAAAATTCAATTTATCACTTTTTTCTTTTATGAATTTTGAAGTCAGTTCTAGTGAACTCTTCCTCAAGTCTAAGGTCCCAAGAGTTTTCACCTTTGGTTTCTAAGTTTTATGTTTACATTTAATTTCATGAACTATCTTGAATGAATATTTTTACATGAGGTTAAGTTTTCTACCTATGTATTTTCAATTGCTCCAGCTCCATTTATTGAAAAGTCTTTTCTTTCTTCTATTGAACTGATTTGTCACCTTTTCCAAAATCAGTTGGTCATATTGATATGGGTCCAATTCTGGATTCTTTATTCTGTTCCATTGATGCATACATGTACCTCTTTGGCAATACAACACAATATTCATTAGTATACCTGTAAAATTTGTGAACTAAGGTAGATGAAAATGGTATATATCTTAATTCTTTTAGATATTCTTTTATTGCCTCTATAAGTATTTTGTGGTTTTCAGCATGCAAAACCCCATATATGTTCTGAACAATTTAGATTTACGTATTTCTTTTTGTTTTCATCACTTCTCAGTGGTGTTATATTTTTAATTCTGCTATTGATGTATTCATTGCTAACACTTATAGATAAAATTGAATTTTAAATGTACACTGAACTTAATTATGAATTAGGTGTTTTTTGGTAGATCCCTTGAGATTTTCTACATAGATAGTCATGGCATCTTTAAATAGAGATTGTTTTATTTCTTCCTTTATTATCTGCATGATTTTTAAGTTTTGTTTATGTATTTACTTATTGCTTTCTCCCTAGCTAACACTTGCAGAAGTATGCTGATTAAGATTAGCAAGAGTAAAACTCTTTGGCTAGTTATTAACCTCAGGGGAAAAGCAGTTGGTGACCATTAAGCATAATGCTAGTTGGAAACTTTCTACTGATGCTTTTTACCAAGTTGAGGACGTTCTTTTCTATATCTATCTTTGTGAGTTTTTTATCATACACGATGTTGAATTTTATGAAATGTTTTTACTGCACTGAAAGCTGTGATTATATGATTTTCTTCTTTAGTCTCCTAAAATGAAAGGTTATATTGACTGAGATTCAATTATGACACCAGCCCTGCATTCATAAAATAAACCTTAGTTGATGATATGTAATTCATATATGTATGTATGTATGAGTGTGCATGTATATATACATATAATCAGAATTCTATTTGCTCTAATATATTGCTAAGACTTTTAATATCTATATTCATAATAAATATTGATCTATAACATTCTTTGTCTGTCTTTGTCTATTATTTCCTACATCAGGGAAATACTAGCTTTAAACATGCAAGGGGACGTTTTCCTTTCTCTTCTATTTTTTTGAAGAAAATATATATAATTGGTGTTAATAGTTCTTTACATGATGGATTGAAGTCTTCAATGAAGTAATATGGAAATGCTGATTTCTTTGAGAAAAGTGTGGGACTATGAATTCAATTTCTCTAAGATACATCAGGCTATTCAAATTATCTATTTCATACTGTGTGAGTTGTGGTAGTTTATATTTTTTGAGAAATTGGCCTGTTCCTTCCTGTAAAATTTATTTTTGTAGAGTTATTTGTAGCATTCCCGTGTTATCATTTTGATGTCTTCATGGGTAATTTATGTCTTCTCTTCTTTAATTTTCCAGTCTTTCAATAGGTTTTTCAATGTTATTAATGATTTTAAAGAACCCTGCCCTTGTTTTATTGGTTTTTTCTATTAGTCTCTTATTTTCAATTTCATTGATTTCTGCTCTTCTCTTTATTATCTCCTACCCTTTGTTTACATTTGTTTATGTTGCTTTTCTTTTTATATTTTCTTAATTGGAGTTTACATTATTAAGTTGAGGCTTTTCCTTTTTTATATATGAGTACATTTATTGCTATAAATTTTCTTTCAGCACAGCTTTAGTTGTGTCCCACATATTCTGTTGTGCTCTATTTTCATTTTCTTTTAGTTAATGTAATATACACTATATTTTTATTTCTCTTGAGAATATTTTTATGATATATGGATTATTTAGAACTGCATGGTTAGATTTCAAGTGTTTCAAGATGGATGTGTTAGAATGAGACACTAGGGGACGGGGCTGAGAACACAAGAAGGGCTGTGAAGATTGGGTGCAGGTGTTAACAACCTCAGGCAGAAGCTAGCAAGCAGGACGGAGAACTATAGGCAAGAATCAGGTTCAACCAGAGTGTCAGTTACCCCCATTGCCTTACATCAAATAATCACAGTATCATTTACACAGTGAATTTAAAATTTCTCCACCCTGAAATCACCATGAAACTTCCAATACAATCACATAAAGTATGAAAATGGGATGGAACCCAGTTCTAGGAATTACTACCCAAATTCTTAGTTAAAGCCAGCCACTTATCCTTGAATTTTTCTCCCTTCAATTAACAAGATTTTCATAAGACAAAGTCTACCTTGCCTTTCCCAGTGTACCTTGTCTTTCTGAGCCTGCCTGATTTCTGAGAGTATACTTTTGTTTTCAATAAAAATACTGTCACTTGCTTGACTTACATAGTGCATCCTGATTTTTTTTTCCTCCTGAAGAGCACCAAGAACCTAGAAAAACCTCCCTTGAGGCTGCTAACAGGAAGAGCTAATTAAGAGTTGCAGGTCCCCTCTAGAGGCCTACCAATAGCTCTCTTGCTGAGATTGCCTCTTTACTGTTTCCCTTGTGGCTTCCTTGGGATCTGAAGTCATTAACCAATCTGCCCACATTTAATAATATTCTTATATTAGTTTTGTATGTAATGTCCATGGTTTTAGTTGAACTTAACAGGAGAAAGAAGGTAAGTACACTTTTTATATCTTCATGCTAGGGGAAATCCCATGGATTTAGAATGTGATTTGAGATTTTTAGCATGAAATTTCATTCATTGCAAAATTACTTTTTGTCTTGTACCTCTAATAGATTTCCTTTTACGAGTCCTTCAACATCATAGTTTTCTTTCCACAGACTTTTTCCATTTAAAAAGAGATTATGTTATATTGGGTCACTTAAAAGTTATTACCCTCCTTCACATTCTGAGGCCTATAAAAAAGTTTGAAAGGCACTTGATGGTTGTCCTCCTTATGGCATTATAAAAATTAAATATACTGCCTTACAACAACAATTTCCCCATAAATCATGTTATTAATCCATGATCCATACATTTATTAAAAATTTTACCAGTCCATTTCTGATTGGAGACACCAATGTCTTTTTAATGCAATAAAGTTATTAATAACACTGATCAAATTGCCACTACTAATAAAGGACCACTTCCTTTATGCTAGACGTTATACTGTGTGGAAAACATATGAACAATTTATGTTCCATTGGAGGACACCAAAATGCAAACAAGTAATTATAATGCTGAAGTAATGTATGATATAACTGAGAAATGTCTGAAACAAATTAAAGGGGGATTCTTTCACATGTAACAAGAAATCTGGAAATGTAGCATCTCAAAATGCCCTTAGGGATCCAGAATCCTTTTTATTCCTGTCCCCTTAGCATTTGATCTTACTTTGTAGTCACAAAGGGGAAGAGAAAAAGACAAACATATGTCTTATGAGTCTCCCCAGATGACTCTCCCCCTGCATTTTCTGTTCTGAGCTACACCTCACTGTCAGAGTCTGGACTATGTCTCTTTTTCCTTTAAGAGGATCACATGGCTACTACGGAAAAATGAGGTCCTGTTAGTAAGTTCAAAACAAAGAAAAAATACAGCTATAGGAGGAGGTAAGGTCGTTTACATAGGTGGAGACTGGAATGACGTGCTAAAGTTCCTAATTGGGGGAAAAGGGAGGAAAGGTATTCCTGCTGAAGGGAATGTCAGGGAAACGTTACTAGTAGTTCTTAGAGAAGTGATGAATAGTCCTAAATAAATCAAACACGAGGAGGGAGAATATGACTAGAAATAGAGGTGAAACCTTACATCGGAGCTTAATTGTGCTGGATTTTACCTGCTATGTTTTAAAAAGGCAGGCACTATTTCATAGGGATTAAAAAGGTTCAAAAGGTTTTCTAACAGATGAATGATATCAGATTTATGGTTAGAAAAGACAACTCTAGTGGTAGAACAGAAAGTGACTTAAGAGAAGACTAAACTCACACCAGCCTATCTTAATCTGTCACTAAAATCTAAAGAAGTTAGCCTTTTATTATTTTATATAAGCCATTCTATCTGTTTGATGACTTAAAAGTATTTGTTCCTAGACTTCCACAACTCTGAAACATCCTCTTGAGTTAGAGGGATTACAATTACACACAAAATTCCATGTCGGGCTGATGCTTTTGTAGAAGGCAGGCTAATGCGTTGATTTGTGCTCTGTGTCTGGCTTGTGCTGCCAGGATTTTCTATGGTGTCCTTGGCTCAGACTCTACACCGAACCTGTTGGGTTGTTTGATCTTTGAAAAACATGGTGCTGATAAATCTCTCACTCAGTCTGCACTATTGTTTTTGTCTATTTGTTTACAAGATTGATTAGATTGTAAAGAAGTATAGACCAGTGTCAGTCCTCTATTTTGTTCACATAATTGAAGATGAGAAACATTTCAGACTATTGATATAGCCTCAAGTATTCCACACATATGTGATTTGCATTTCTAAAACACATATTGAAATATTTTTAAACTTTGTAAATAGACAAAACACCCAAACGTAGGTCTTAGCATTTGTTACCACATCAGTGGCTATTGTTAACTTTTGATATCACGTTCAACTCATTTTTGTATAACCCCAATAACATTTTCTGTCCATTTCTCATCATGTATTTGTTTATAACTTTATTTACATCATTCCATGAACTTGAGGCTGTGCATGACTTTTCATAATCATGTTTGCAAACCAGTATTCTTCATGGCAGACCATAAATGGGCATTATTAAATGCCAGATAAAGCTCAATGCATATTCTTCAGTGTTATACAGAACCAAGTGAACATGGAACTAAGTTGTCATAATGCTGCATTAGTTATGACGAATGATTTTCAAGCTTATTCTACTTTTAGAGTACATAAATTTCATATTCTTCATAAGATCTGTCTAAATTTATGCTTAGAGAAGTTATTTATTTTGAAGTAAGGTGCAAGTAATTATTCTTAAAAATAGAACTCTATCATGTTAGTAGCAACCAACTTAAAAATAAACTTTGATAATGGCACTGATATAATTAGGCTTCAAACCAAAGTACAGTTTTCACTGTACTGTCAATGATTATTGTCTCAGCCACTATCAACCACATTGACAACAGTGCATGCATCCAAGGGTTAGCTTGAAAATGTTCATGTGAATTCACTCAGAGATAAGAAAGTATAATGTCTATAGATATTTACATATATTCAGTCAAATGGTGCCTAAACTCTTAAAGAATTTTGTGTTGTATAGTTCTGCATAGTAGTGTTGTGGTCCCTGAAAAAATCTATGTATCATTTTAAACTTAGAATAAATAACATAAACAGTTAGGATGTCATCCTCCTGCTAGGTTATTATGAATGGCTTAATATTATAAAAAGTTTAAGTAATATTTTCAATTGGGGGAGGGGTAAAGAGGGAATGGGGGAAGGGTTGGGGTGCTCTCACTGAATGGGCATGGGGTGAGGGTGTTTTGCACACCATTTGTGTGTGGGACATAATCACAGAGGGACTGTGCCTAATAAAATCACATATGTTGACCTGGTTGTTTGTCTCACATTAACCTGAAATACATTCACTTTTCAAAGAAAAAACATTTAATAGGTAAAGTGAATTAAATTCATTGCATTTAAAGGTCAGGCACATACAAATAGGGAAAAAAATGATGGATAACTAATATCACAATAAGTATATGATCAATTGGGTAGAAAATACACTTAGCACCACTGTCAGATAACCCAAAACAGAAACAATTCCAACAATTACTGTCAGCAAGACTTGATAACATTTGCCCAAAGTTTAAAATTCTGTGGAATCTTTGTTAGGCCAGAAAACTTTGGGATACTTTATAATAGTTTCTATTCTTTTTACTTTCTGCTTTACTTTTTTCTTTTCCCATGGGAAGCTCTCCAGAAACAGAAGGTGGAAAAAGAGAAAAGGCAGTGTGATGCACTAGTTCTTAGCACAGGACCATTCCCCTGCTTGCCCTCTCAACTCCAATAACATCGGCCTTGATAGTCCTAAACCAAGCCCAGTCCAGCCTGCATCAAGGCCATTGTACTTACTAATTTTCCTTTTCAAATTATTTATTTCACTCAGGTATCTTCTCAGATGTTACCTTTTTCAAGGAGTTTATCTCCATCTCTCCCCCTACATTGCTTCATCTCCAAAAAAATTAGCATTCTCAGAGAAAATGTGGCTTATATTTATTTGTTAAATTGCTTGTTTTCTGTTTCTTCCACAAGAATGTCAGTCCCTTGAGTGCAGGAACTTTTGTCATTTTTCTCACTGCTAAACACACAGAAAAAGTAGTTGGTATTTGGTAGAATATTCAAGGACTTCCTGACTGAAGAATAAATATTTCAGAAATTGCAGCCCTTATAAAACTTAGAATTTTTTTTCATGAAGAACAGACAGGAAAGTGTATGATTTTTTTGTTCCTAAAGTTTTTAAGAAAAAGTTTACCTCAGACAGAAAGGAAACATAAAGAAGAAATAAAGAAAAAATAAAAAGCAAAGAATTGTCAGAGAGAGGGATCCTGAACCCTACGACCTACTGTGAGCTTCAGGGTAACGAAAGCCACCTAAAAAGGGAATGGTTGCTGAGAACCGCTCTCAGCACAGAACTGTACATCCCACGGGTAAAATTATGTGCCCTAGCAAGCATGGGGTAACAAAAGATCTCATTCAATCTGAAAAGGGAAGTGGAATATTTCAGTAGTTATCAGAGAGGTTCGAAGACACACCCAGTACCACCAGCAGTGATAGTCCGAATCCCTGGTGTTGCTTAACCTCACTAGGACCCTTTGTACACTTCTGAGATTAGGAAGAAACACTCAAATGGCTAGTTAAGTTACATCCACCCTAATAATTTGGGACTTGGTGAAGAAATTGTGAGAATAAATGTTCATAGTCCTTGTACACTTGACTATGAACTGAGATTCATAACGGCTCCATTTACAGTTCAATTAAATGAAAGTATGTGCACTGCTGATTTTTATTTGCTTATTTCATATTGCACATACAGGTGGATCTGAAGAGGGTGCATTTATTTAAACACTTGATGCTTAGACAACAGGGAAAATTTTCACTAGTGTTTGGATCAGTTTTTAACACCCCATAAAGGATGTTGGCAAAAATGTAGTGACATCTGTACTGCAGTGTGAAAGCACTGAGGTCAACAACTGCGGAGATGGCAAGTATGAATCTATTGCTGAAATACGGTCAAGTCAGCACCACATGTTGCAGAGAAATTATAGGAGCCAGCATCTTTCAAAAACAGTTTGGGGAAATGTCACAAAATTGTCAAATGTATTAACAATCTTATTAAATAACAAGCTTTTCCAGAAATATTTGTAACAGTCTTGAATCAAGGTGGAAGTTTAAATACATCATATGAGACAAACTCATTATTTTTGTGGATGAAAGCAATCCATTTGCTTAATACCACAAACACATCACCTCTCTCAAACATGTTTGTACAATATGTTTGGAATGGGTTGGATATTTTTATTTTTTAATAAGCTGGAAGTCTCTATTCAGCAGGGGGGTGCAGTATTGTTAAAGTGCAGACTACAGCAGTTAAAGTGTCAGTGAATGGATGTCGCCTTAACATGACAGAAGAAATGTTGAGTGTCTTGAAAATGTAAGCCAATATCTGAGACAAATGTCATCGACATAACTGAGACTTAATAAAAAAATTACCATCATTCACTTATTAACTCTAAAGATATATTTGAAAAATGACTTTTCACCACAAGTAGGGCTCTAAACTCACTGAGGAGCCCAGTCTCCCACTCATTATAAATGTTTCACCAGAGGATGTAAGCAGTAATTAGAGGTTGCTATTGATTGAATAGGTTAAAAAAAGAAGTCTGTACTATTAAGGAATCTGCTGCAATTTAAATGAAGAGCATACAAATTTTTATTGTTACATCTTCCTATTAATACCTATTAATATTAATATAATATTAATACCTTCCTATTAATATCTTCCTATTAATAATTTGAGTCTTTATCTGTCCAACTAATCAAAACAAATTTGTGAGGTGAAATAGATTAAGATTTGTCCATGAAAATTTTCATGCAACATCCCTTGATCTTTTTTTTTTTCAAAATATTTTATGATTTCTAAAATATTCATTTTTTAAATGACTCTACTTTACATAAATGTATTAAAATTAAACTTAATTGATGTATATTACTGTCACACTTTTACTTGCTCTATTTTCTAAGATTTTGTGTAAGATTTTATTGATATTGAAATGTTTCTATTGCTCAAATACTTTGAAAATCACTGCATAGTTATTGTCACTTTGGAATTTAATGGGTCCAGAAATTGTGATCTTCTTTCCGTACCTAGTGGTGAGAAAAAATTATGACACCAACACTGCCTTTCTAGAGACTTCTCATAAGAGAGACTCACATACATACAGATGTGAAATTATAGCTGTCAAAAGAACTATGAAGTAAGATATAGGCTGCTAAGAGAGTCTGTGACAAGATATTTTAAAATAAGTAAAAAGTCAGGGAAGGCTTGCTGCTAGCAGCAGCCTGGTGTTGAGCTCTGGAGGAGTTATCATGGTAAGGAAAGTCTCTCTGAGCTAGGAGCATGCGTAGGAGGCCTGGGGCTGCAAAGCCCTGCCCGGTGGGGCAGCATGGAAAGCAGGAGATGCGCCCAGCCACAGCCAGGGTTTGGGTCTGGGAGCTCAGTCTTTATCCCCAAACCAACAGGAAGCCGCTGTAATCATTTCAGTTAGAAATGATTTGATCACATACAAACTTCAAAGAAATCAGTCTGGCTTCATGAAGAGAGCAACTTAAAGGGAATGAAGAGAGGATGATAGATAACAAAGGTAGTAGGTGGTGGAATATTCCAGAAGGGAGAAAATGATAACGTAGGCTGTCCAGGTTTCAGAGATAATAGTAGACAGATTTGATAATTTATTTTTCAGTGGAATTTACCAGCAAATTGGCTGTGAGCACATAAAGTGTTCTTGGGGTTTCTTTGTTGCCTGGGTTCTTAACTTAGTAGCATAGATGGTAACACTCTCCACACATTATTTCAGGCCTCCCTTTCTTCTGGTATAAAGTACAGGGGTTAATTTCTTCATATCTAACAATACCAGCCTTAACCTATTGATGAAGGATTCAGATATAATCAGCTTGCTCCTATACTCTGTTCAATGAGATCATCTTTCCTTTAATGAAATATTATGGCAGATCGGAACTATATGCAAGGAACTGGAATAAATTATGAATTCCAGTTAATAATGTAAGGGTTAAAGTTAAGATGAATTTCTACTGAAGTTATTTTTAATGAAAAACACTATATTTTATCTTTCCTTCTTTATAATTTTCTAAGGTGTTGCCTCATGCCATTTTCTGCTATCTACTTTGCTGCCTTTTGTTAAATACATGGAATCACTCAGTTCCAAAAACCCACTTGAGGCAAAAACAACCTGTAAAAACTCTAAGCTCATTCCTTTTGCTCTAGCAACCTTTGAAGAGCTTAAAATTCTTGACCAATATTTGCTTGTGCTTTTCAGGAAGATGGTATTTGCATAGTTACAGTATATACTTTAGCCTGTGTGCTTTACCTGTTGAATGTACTTTGCACCCAGCTGTACTGTTTGCCTTTATAGTAATTAGAATGTTGACCATAGAGAATGAGAAAAGTAAGACGTGCTGATAGGCATATTATCATCCTATTGGAGATTGCAGACACAGCCTGGAAATAAAGCTGGACGTCGGTATAACATCTTTAATACCTTCTGAAAATGTACTTTTAATCTTAATCTCTAACCTTCTATCTCTCCTGGAGTGGTATTTAAAAATATAAAAACATCGCTAAAATGAATATTTGTGTCATGTATGTTATTTTAGTCTTTAAGTTGACCACTCAAGGGACTGTAACAAACTGGTCAACATATGGAGGTGTCAATGTAACCTAGGCTTTCTGTACATGGGGCGCATGCTCAGTCTGTGAAAATTAGATCAACTTGAGGAGGTGGCCAAATATGGGGGTTCTACTTCATTTAGTTGTTTACACATTTATTATTTTCTAAAATCTTATTTATGGTACAATGTCCCTAAGTTCCATACTAAATTGCACATTCCTTATTAAGTAATATAAATTGGTGGAATATTCTGCTTAATTCTTTCTCATGTGGAGAAGACCTAGCAAGCATCTACCAATCAGTGCACCACTGTTTAACATAAATTTAAGGTAAAGTATTTTCTCTCCATGAAGATTTTTGTATTTTTCTGGTTTATAGGAACATTGGCTCAACCCTTGTGGTATATTTAGTTTATTGTTACGTTTTTCTGAGTTTTGTGTTAAGAAATAGGACTAGACATAGGGGAAAGCACTAGTAAGAGAGTTGGAGAACATTTTACTGCAAGTCCAGTAGTCATCCTGAGCTTCAGTTTCCTCATAAATAAAATTGATAGAATAGTGTCTTTCCTGTTTAATTTATAGGGTTGTTTTGAATAATGAATGGGGTAATAATTTAAAAGAACTCTACAAACTGTAAAGTATTCTGCTAGTAAAATAGACTACCATTTCTGGAGGGAGGCCTTTGGTATACAAGCAATGCATGCTCACTGGTTTTGTCAACACATGCTTGTGGTATGCATTAGTTTCCCACGGCTGCTATGACAAGCCACCAGAAAATTTGGTGGCATCAAACAATGACTTTCTCTCACTTACAGTTCAGGAGGCTGAGAGTACCTTCCCTGGGCTAATGTGAAGGTCTCAGCAAGGTGAGTTCTTTCTGAAGGCTCTAGAAGACGGTCTTTTCTCTTACCTTTCTTAGTTTCTGGAGGCCTCTGGCATTCTTTGGTCTATGATTCCCATCTTGGTGCTACTCTAGACTCTTGCTTCCCTAATCACATTGCCTCTACTCTTTTCTTCTGGGAAATCTTCTAGTTCCCTTTTCTTAGAAGGGACTCTGATTATAATTAGGGCCAGCCTTGGTAACTCAGGATAATTGCCTCACCTCAAGATCCTAAATATAATCATGTCTGAAACATTCCTTTCGCCATGTAAGACAACATTCACCGTTTCCAGAGAATAGGATATATAGATATGCCTCAGAGATATTGTGAGTTAGATTCCATTCCACCACAATAACATGAACATCACAATAAAGCAAATCACATAAATTTTTGTTTGATTTTGCAATACACAAAAGATATGTTCAGACTGTAGTGGATTGAGTGTGCAACAGCACTGACTTGAAAAATATAGATACTTTAAAAATACTTTATTGCTAAAAAGATACTAATGATCACTTGAGCCATCAGCAAATCATAAACTTTTTGTTGATAAAGAGTCTCTTACCTCAATGTTGATTGCTGCTGACTGATCAG
Organism: Galago senegalensis; assembly: GCA_963575145.1. Classification (NCBI taxonomy): domain Eukaryota; kingdom Metazoa; phylum Chordata; class Mammalia; order Primates; family Galagidae; genus Galago; species Galago senegalensis. The sequence goes on along the minus strand of CAUYTI010039217.1, from coordinate 81,708 downwards.
GATGGTGGTTGCCACAGGTGGGGATAGTGGTGGCTGTTTCTGAAAATTAGACAACAATGAAATTTGCCACATCTGTTGACTCTTGTTTTCATAAAAGATTTCTCTGTAGTTTTCATAAAAGATTTCTCTGTATTGCTTTGTTTCAGGGAATAGGACACTCTAAAGACGCAATGTTGTTTGATAAGACAACTTAGAACTTCTTTCTATAGAACTTCTTTCAAAATTGGGGTCTATCATCTCAAGCCCTGCTGCTGTTTTTAACAACTAAGTTTATGTAATATTCTAAATCCTTTGTTGTCATTTCAACAATATTTACATCATCTTCACCATGAGTAGATTCTACCCCAAGAAACAATGTTCTTTGTCCATTAAGAGGAACTCCTTATCCATTCAAGTTTAATCAGGAGATTGCTACAATTCATTCATTTCTTCAGGCTCCTCTTCTAACCCTCTGAAGTCTTGAACCTTTTGATCCCTTTTGAATCCATGAAAATTAGAATCAATTTCACTGATTTCCCCTTAATGCATATATTTTGACCTCCTGTCATGAATCACAATTTGCTTTTTTAATGACATCTATAATAATAAATTTTTATCAGAAAGTTTTTGATTTACTTTGCCCAGATATATCAGAGGAATTACTATGTAAGGCAGCTAAAGCTTTATAATAAAATTGGAAAGTTGAAATTACTCCTTAGTCCAGGAGCTGTAGAGAGGATGATATGTTAGCATGAGAACAATATGAATATTCTTGTGTCCCTTTACCAGAACTCCTGGGTGACTAGGTACATTGTCAATGAGCAGAATGTTTTGAAAGATATCTGTTTTTTTTATGCAGTAGGTCTCAACAGTGGGCTTAACATATTAAATAAACCATGCTATAAACAGATGTGCTTTCATTCAGGCTTTGTGGTTCCATTTATAGCATAAGCAGAGCGGAAGTAGCATAATTTTTAAGAGTATTAGAATATTCCGAATGGTAAATAAACTTCAACCTAATGTAACCAGCTGCATTAGCCCCTCAGGAGAAAGTTAGCCTGTGTCCTTTGAAGTTTTGAAGCCAAGCATCAACATCTCTCTAGCTATAAAGACTATTTCATGTTCACTGAAAATCCATTGTTCAGTGTTGCCACCTTTGTAAATTAATTTAGAAAGATTTTTTTTCTGGATTATTTTCTGCTTCACTTTGCACTTTTATTTTATGGAAACTACTCCTTTCCTTAAACCTTATAAACCTAACCCTAACTTAACCCTAACCCGACCTCTGCTAGCTTTAAACTTTTCATCTAAGTTGTCCTCACCTCTCTCTGCCTTCATAAAATTGAAGAGAGTTATGGTCTTGCTCTGAATTAGACTTTGGCTTAAGGGAGTTTTTGTGGTTGATTTGATCTTCTATCCATACCAATAAAACTTTCTCCATATCGACAGTTAGACTATCTTATCATTCATGTGTTCACTAGAGTATCTCTTTTCGTTTTCATCAGAAACATTTTCTTTCCATTAACAGCCTGAAAACTGGTATCTAGCTTTTGCCCTATCTTGGCTTTCAACATACCTTCCTTGTTAAGGTTAATCATCTTTAGCTTTTGATTTAAAATAAAGGGCATATGACTCTTTCTTTCACTTGAACAGTCGTTGCCACTGTAGGGTTATTAATTGTTCTAATTTCAGTATTGCTTTGTTTCAGGGAATAGGACGGTCTAAAGAGAGGGAGGGAGACAGTGGGGGAGCGGGCAGAATGCCCTGTCAGTAGCACAGTCAGAACACACACAGTACTTATTGATCGAGTTCACCATCTTCTGTGAGCACAGTTCTTGGCACTTCAAAATAATTATAATAGTAACAGCAAAGGTCAATGATTATAAACGAACATAACAGATATGATAACAATGAAAAAATTGAAATATGCAAGAATTACCAACGTGTAACACAATGGAAGTGTACATGTGCTATAGGGAAAAAAGCTGCAAAGAGACTTGCTCAAGAGAGTGCTGCCACAAATATTCAATTTGCAAAAAATGCGATATCTGCAAAACATAGTAAGGAAAGATGCAATAAAAGAAGGTAGACCTGTAAATATTATTGGGGCCATTATTCAGCCTACCACAACTATTAAAGCATTATCACTCGTGACCAAGTATGTGGAAAGGTCAGATGAGTACATTAGCTAAGCATTCACGGAAGCATTCATCTGCTGGATATTGCCCAAAAAACCTAGTGAGAGTTTTTTTGACTGAAAACTACAGAATATAAAAAACTACAAAAATATTCAAGAGGTTCATCAGTATAAAAATGCATTGTTTCGTCAATCAATGGATACTAAAATATCACTTCTATTACCTGAGTGTCCCTGAAATATTTGGACAACATAAGTGGACTCAAGTAGAGAGGCCAGGAATAGGTGAGTCTCATTAAAAACAAATGAGTAAAAGCACCAAAGAAACTAAGCTCTGAATGTCCAGTCCCTCTTCACGGCTACAAGACTATTTCCTACGTTAAGCAATGGACTTGCCAATGTGCTTGCTATGACTTAATGAAGGGTCCCAGCGGTAAAACAAATAATAACAATAATAATAATTGTTTGAAAACTGCTGCTCCAATATCAACAACACTTTAATAAACAATAGGAATGAGGAACTTCTTTTCCTATATAAATAATTAATGGTCACTCCCTTACAGGGAATAGACAACTGATCTAGGGTTACCTTCTCCCACATACAATCATTCCAATATTTCTATTTAGCTAAAGCACTAACTAGTCAGGGTTTTGTTTTTTTTTATCTAACTTCACTATGCGGTTGTAAGCGACCAATTATGATAATACATCTTATTAGAATTCAGTGGTAAATAGAAGTGTTGAGCAAATTACAGTTCTTTGTAATTGCTGAATTCCTAAATGAATTCTCATATGTTTAGGGCTAGGCTGGCAAAGCAATATTAATTTTAATCTAAGTGATTTAAAAGTAAATTAGCAACCCTTCTCATCCCACCTACTGTTCGTTGGCAATTCTTCACCATCGTCCAAATTTGTTTAACATTTTGATTGAGTTATAGGTAAAATAATAACCATTAGGCAGTTTTTCAATTTGTACATAAATTATTTAGTTTTCTTTTTAAATTTTAACTCAGAGGTTCATAAATCTTACTTAACACATGAGTTAGAAAAATTGGACTGAGTTTAAATTTGAATGTTTGCCTCTTATTGATATTTTTATCTATGTTGACTACATAAATGTGTGATTATTAGAGCAAAGAATTGGCAGTTGCTCCTGGAATATGGAACCTACATTTCCAGTTTGCACCTTGAATAAAAACATACTTTAGCCTGGTTAATAGGCAAAGTGTTAAGAAACAACTAACTATAGTATAGACTATCCACCACTTTATCTTTCTGTTCCTTTGTCTACTTTCTATAAGCACATCTCACATCTCTGATTTCCAGCTGCCTGTTGTCCTTAGCATGACTCCACCGTGAGCCATTCCTTCACCTCCTGGATTTTCCTGTGGTTGTCAATGGCATCATACTTCCCCAGGCTTCAAAGCTATGGATGCCACGGTCATTTCTAACATATCCTTGTTCATTATTATGACTGCTTTAGCAGATACCAAATATTGACCTTTTTCTCCCTTTTAAATAGTCTTTGACTTTTAATTATTTATTTGTTATTCCATCACCTTGGAAAGAGCCTCATCACCACTTTCGTTGACTTCTTCAAGGGCCGCTTAATCTTTCAGTTTTGATTCTAATCTTTCTCTTAGGTTACCACACAATTGTTTTTAAATATTGATTTCATCTTTATACTCACTCTTAAAAACCTTTGATGGTTCTTCCTCAAGTCTTTCACCTGTTTTTTGAGCGCTTTCAGTTTGAATTTCACTCTAAAAATCCAACTTTATGTTCAAGGCCCATGATTCCTCAGCCAGAGGAAATTATAATTTTTCCACGACCCCAAATTTGTTTCTCCGTCTGCGGTGCTTTATTTTGTCACGATGTTTATCCTTTTTTCTACTGAAATTTCACAAGTTTCATAAACATATCATTCCCTATAGTTTTCTCCTGTGATTAAAGTATTTTACACAATTATAGACCAAAAGTCTGCTAGTCAAGACTGGAGTAGGAAGTATTGAAAGAAAACTACTGAAGGACTCAGAGTGACAGGTGTCTGATTCCTTGATATTCGTCAGGCTTTGCATGGAAATCAGATACATTATTGGAGGATATTTGTATGGCTAATTTTGCTAACAATAATTAACTAATTTCAGGATGGGATTTGGGCCTGAGCTTTATAATAATACATGTGTTTCTTCATTTTCATTACATATTTATTACTAAAAGTAACTTAAATGTAGCCAAAGAATTTAGGCAAACACTTGTTTCCATAGAATTCCTTAGTCATCTGTTGACAAGCTCAAGTCTGCTTTGTATTATTAAATTGTTTTGGTGTCACTAAGATTTTGTAAGCTAACCAACTCTATCATAAAGTTATTTGACTAGTAAAAAGATACACAGCAAAATTTTGTAATTTCAAGAATATGTATTTAAGTAGAGTGGGGGACTATCTTCAAAAACTCAGGATCATCAATAAAAGATAACAAATGTGAGGTCACTGAAAACCGGGGGTGAGCTCTACGTTACATGTGTTAACTACAAAGACTACATAATAAAGGTTTTAGTATTTAGGCTTTAGTATTTCAAATATTCCTCCAATTATTTCCTAAAGGAACCTGGGTGCCTTCTTCCTGAGGATGCCTCCTACAAATACTAGCACTATAATTATCAAACTAGAATTTTATCTCCTCTACAACCAATGACCTATCATTAAAGTCAGTAGATAAAATTTGTTGTGAAGAATGCAAGTAGTTATACTTGGAATTTACAAGATTGCTTTCAAACTATACTCCTTCTTTCTACAAATTAACTTCTCTGATGGATTTTTTTTTCTAGTAGCATTTTCTTGCTCCCTTAAGCCATAATTAGTCATTGAAAATTGTTTCCCTGCATGCCTGGAAGATGCTATAAACTCCAGTCATAGTTCTTTCTCCTTGTTAATAAAAGCTCTCACTGAGTGATACAATCTCAGTAACCTAATGACCAGAAAGTGATTTTAGGACATCATGGCCACTTTTCCTTTTTACCAGGCTATAACAGTAGCACAGGTACAAAATTATTAGTACTCTTTTTAAAAATATTCATAAAGCAAAGGAACAGCTAGTAAACAGAACAGAAACTTGCCTCATTGTGACATTTTGGCGAGCAGGAAAGAAAAACATTATTTTAATCAGTATTTTGTGTCTGCATGCAGTTATAAACCTAACAAACTAGGAAGGTTGATAAAATCAAAACTAGTCATATAAAATGTATTTGCAGTTGCATTGCAGCTCATTTCTAGTCCAGGCTAAAGCAACATTTAAATGCTAGTTATTTCATATCTGTAATTTTGAGAGGAAATGCTGAATTGATTTAAAATACCTTCAAACATGCAGATATTCATGTGGGAACTAATTGGCATGAACAAGAAGGAAAATTGCAGAAATGATTTACATTTGCCTGTTTATAAAGCCTGCTGGATTTCACACTAAATGTTACTCAGTGTTCACTTGTAACTTTGTGTATTTTACTCATTAATCAGAACTAACCCACTGAGGTCCTGAAAGTAGCAAACATGGAATGTATCCCACTTTCTCTTTGTAGTTGTGATGAGGGAAGCAAAATAAAGGAAAGCGAGTAAAAAGCCAGTTCCTCCCAAGGGGAAGGGAACAAATCAGTGTGCCCAGAAGTAGGACAACTATCTTTGCAATCCAAATCCTTAAAAACAGATTTTCTGTGTCCTAACCTGGGAAATCAGCTATATTGAAGTTAAAAGCTTAGTTCTTTGCTCTCTGATATAATACATTTTGGTTTGTGATTGCTGAATGTTCCACAATTGCTTATTCTTGTTGAGGCTTACTCTGGACTAGACATACAGAGAATTGATTTGTATGTAGTATATATATGTTCACATATATACACATATGTGTATATCATATATATATTATTGTATCTGTATAATATGTACATATATTTTATATATGTATACACATATACATACATTTATTGGAGAATATATATATACACATACAAACATATATATAAAATACAAATGTATATTCTCTGATAAATGTTTTTATATGTGTATATAAAACATACATATATATATACACATACATATATACACATATATATTATACCCATAATATATACATGTGTATATATTATACATATATATGCTTATATATACACATATATGTGTATTCACATATATATATACATATATGTGTATTATATATAATATATATGTGTATTAATGTATATGTATTATGTGTATATGTATTCACATATATATACATATATGTGTATTATATATAATATATGTGTATTAATGTATATGTATTATGTATATAATATATATGTGTATTATTCTCCAATAAATGAATGTATATGTGAATATGTACACATATATAGACATATAATAATATACATATATGATATACACATATAATATAGAGAATATATATATATTCTATGGTAAATGTCTAACTATTTTTTTGCTTTTGTACCCTTCCCCTTACGTACAGTAAATATTTTGTAATAACTTATTATTAAATTAGAAAAAACGTAATAATAAACAAAAACACCAGTGTTTAATGCATAGTATTCTATACATTTAAGAAAATGAGCTAAACAAAATAATCACCATCTATGCCCTGGTTTGTACAGCTGATGAAACAATAAAAGGAAACTATTAATAAAAGTCATTGACTATGCAGGAGATAAACTTTACACACTTGGCAACTAGCTTGAATAAGCAGAAAAACAAGTGAATAAATTATACTTTATGGATTAAAAAATTATGAAACAAAAATTAGAGTTTTTGATGATGAAATGGAAGCAGCATTTCACAAAATAAAGATAAAAGAAAGTTTTAAAGCATGAATCAATGGAGGAGAATTTGAGAACAGAACTAGGTGAAAAAATTTCTGATGAAAGGAATTGTAGAAAGAGAAAAATGTACTTATAAAGAAAAACAAGAATTTAAAAGATAATAAATTGAAAAAAAAAGCTTTAGTTTAATTTGAAAGAGATCACTAAGTACCAAACAAGATTCATTCCATCAGTTGTTTAACCTTTCAAAAGACATTTCTTCAGCAAATACTGGATGCTGGACCCTGAAGTAAGTTCCAGGGACACAGCAGTGAGTCCATGTGGTTAGTATGTGATGGAAGAAGTAAACATGTTACTAAGTGTGATGCTCCACCTTTTTTTATGGCTGCATAGTATTTCATGGTGTACATATACCACAGTTTGTTGATCCATTCGTGGATCAATGGGCACTTGGGCTTCTTCAATGACCTGGCAATTATGAATTGGGCTGCAATAAACATTCTGATACAAATATCTTTGTTGTAATGCGATTTTTGGTTGTCTGGGAATATACCTAATAAAGGAATTGCAGGGTCAAATGGCAGCAGGATGTATATTTTGAAATATTTTCTCTCATTCTATATATGCTGTCTGTTTATTATGTCAATTGTTTCCTCTATGCAGAAACTTTTTTAGTTTAATTAAGTTACATTTATTTTTGTTGTTCTAATTTTCTTTTGGAGACTTGGTCATAAACGTTTTACGGAATTCAATGTCTAGAAGCACTTTCTGTAAATTTTCTTCTAAAATTTTTCTGGCTTTCGGTCTTACATTTAAGACTTTAATTCAGCTTGAGTTAATTCTTATACGTGATAAGAGATAGGGATTCCAGGTTGATTCTTCTGCATGTGCCTACCCGGTCTTCCTGGAACCATTTGTTGAATAGGACATTATTTCCCCAGTGTATGTTTTTTTCTGCTTTGTTGTAAATCAGTTGATTATAAGTATATGGCTCTATGTCTGGGTTCTCCATTCTGTTCCACTGGTCTATTTCTTTCCTTTCATATAAGTACCATGTTACTATAACCTTGTAGTAAATTTTGAAGTCAGATAATGTGATGCCTCCATATTTGTTCTTTTTTTCTAGTATTGCTTTGGCTACTTTGGATCTTTCTTTATTCCATATGAAGTTTAGGATTCAGTTTTTTTAATCTGTGTAAAATGATGTTGGTATTTTGATGGAATTTCAATGAATCTGTGAATTTTATAGAGAGTATGGATATTTTAAGGATACTGATTCTTACAATCCATGAGCATGGATGTTTTCCCATTTGTTTGTGACATCTACAATTGTAGAGGACTCCAAGAGTCAGATGACCTCTGAGCAAGAAGATCTGAAGCTGAGGGGTGGACCCTCAGGCCATTCGTCTGCAGTGCTCCTTGTGGAAGAAGAGCCCGAGCCATCAGCACGTAGTCATTTGTTAATTACTCCCCTCACCTGTGTGTAGGGTCTCAATAAAAGGCCAGTGTGGAGGTTGCTTGAGGCTACCCTGTAAAGAAGGGCTAGTTCGACTCCTACAAGCTTGTACTTCTAATCCACATCACTCCTGGTTCCTTCCCAAGGTGATTGAGACCAGGGCCATAGGGGCCCAAGGGGTTATGACATACAATTTCTTTCATCAATCTTTTGTAGCCGTCCTTGTAAAGACCCTTCATCTCCTTGGTTAAGTACATTCCATGGCATTTTCTTTTCTTTTCAGATATTGTAAATAGTACTGAATTCTTGATTTGACTCTTGGGTTAACTGTTATTAATATATAGGAATGCAAATTTGTGAGTGTTAATTTTGTAATGTGTCACTTAACCAAATGTATTTATCAATTTGTGGAGTCTTTAGGCGGTGTCCTTAAGGTTTATTGTATATAAGACCATGTTACCAGCACACAGGTATAGTTTGACTGCCTATTTCCTGATTTGGATACCTTTTCTTTCCTTCTCTTACCTGATAGATCTGGTGAGTATTTCCCATGCTATGTTGAATAGAAGTGGTCACAGAGGGCAACTTCATCTTATTCTAGTTCCTGGTGGGAGTGCTTCCATCCTTTCCCCATTCAGTCCATTGTTGGCTGTGGGTCTGTTATATATGGCTTATATTATGTCGAGGTATGTTCCTCTTATGCCTAATTCATTGTGGTTTTTTACTATGAAGGGTGCTGGATGTTGTCAAATGTTTTTCTATGTCTATTGAGATAATAGGCTCAGCGCCTATAGCTCAATCGGCTAAGGCGCCAGCCACATACACCTAAGGTGGCGGGTTCGAATCCCCAGCCTGGGCCCGCCAAAACAACAATGATGGCTGCAACCAAAAAATGGCCGGGCGTTGTGGCGGGCGCCTGTGGTCCCAGCTACTTGGGAGGCTGAGGCAAGAGACTCGCTTGAGCCCAGGAGTTGGAGGTTGCTGTGAGCTGTGAGGCCATGGCACTCTACCCAGGGGGACAGCTTGAGGCTCTGTCTCAAAAAAAAAAAAAAAAAAAAAAGAGATAATAATGCAGTTTTTGGTTTTAATTCTGTCCATGTAGTAAGTCACATTTGTTGATTTAGGTATACTGAACCATCTTTGCTACCCTGCAATGAAACCCACTTAGATCAATAGTTTTGATGAAATCCTTTGTCTCTTTAACTTTGTTTGGTATACTTTTTGATTTGATACAGGTTATAATATTAAATATAATTATCTCTCTATGGAAAAATTAGGATTTTTTAAAGCATAAATGTTAGTATTGCTTGATTGTTTTAAATCATTTTTTTCTTTGAAGATATTTTCAAACTATCTAATAATTTATTTAGTATACATGTTGTAGGTAGTAATAATTTTGTACCAAAATGTCTTTTTCGGCTCTACTAATATGTTTGTTTGACTATGTATAGAATTTTAGATCCCAAACAAATTTTCCTTAGAACTTTGAATATGTTGTATTTTGTTTTTTGATGTGCAGTATTGTCACTTTCATGAATGAATCCAATCTGATTTTGTTGTTGTTATTGTAACTAAACATGTTTTTCTCCTGAAGAATTTTGGAACTATTTTTACGGTTTTAAAATTTTGTAAATATGACTACAGATAAAATTGTTCCCATTACACCTTACGTGTTAGTCCTCCTTATAACTTACATGTTTGTCAACCTTTAAAACTTCAGTCTTTCTACTTCTGAGTACATTTAAGAAATATTTTTAGGCTTGGCACCTGTGGCTCAAGTGGCTAAGGCACAAGCCACATACACCTGAGCTGGCAGATTCAAATCCAGCCCACCAAACAACAATGATGGCTGCAACCAAAAAAATAGGCCAGCATTGTGGCCTGCGCGCCTATGGTCCCAGCTACTTGGGAGGTAGAGGCAGGAGAATCACTTGAGCCCAGGAGTTGGAGGTTGCTGTGGGCTGTGTTGCCACAGCACTCTACCCAGGGCAACAGCTTGAGCCTCTGTTTCAAAAAATATATATATATAAATAAAAATATTTTATTTGGGGGTTATTTTATTTCTTCAGTCCTCTTCTGGAAAATTTTTATAATTTCTCTCCTTCTCTGATAATTTTTTTGAGATAATATTTAGACTGCATTTCCTACATTATTCCAAGATTCTTATTCTGTGAGATATTTTTCTTATTCAGCTCAAATTTCAGTATTTTTAAAAGAAATTGTAAGAATAATTCTTATCTCTAACTGATCATTCTTTGTGGAAAAATGTATTTTATATGGATATAAATTCTTATCTTTCTAGGGCTATTTATAGTAGCATTCAAAAGCCACAGAACTTTTAATTTTATAAATAATTGTATTTTGAGGTTAATTTGGGTTTTGTAATTGGTACTTCTCACACTGTTTTACACATTATTCACTCTATGCCTATCTTTTTAATTAAGGGTGCCTTTGTGCTTGTTTATGAATATTATTTTAGTTTACCATAAGTTTTCATTTTTAATTGTGGAAAAGTTTCTAAAATTAGTATCTGAGCAGGAAGATATAAAAAGACCAGTCTATTAGTTTAATTTCTATTCTGGTTATTTGTAATTTACTCTTCTTCTTCTTCTTTTCTTTTGTTAATTCTTTTATAAACTGTGGTTTTATGTCTCCCTTTGTTTTTTTGTGTAAATATGAATCTTAACACAAAATATCTCCCAGAAAAAACTAACGCATTTAGAGCTTTCCCCAGACTTTTTGTTTTAAAATGTTTCAAGAAGCTAAAAGATGTGCATATCAAATTCATAAGAGCCCTTGATCCATTGTCTAAAATTGTTTATAATTTACCTCATTTGAAAAAACATCTTTTTTTATGCTTTCATTATTGAGATGTGTAAGTTCACAGTCCTAGGAGACTACAAACCAGCCATATCAGCACAAGATGAAAGGCTTCTGTTCTGTATACATGGATGAGATTTCAACAAAAAAGAAAATTGAGCCATAATATCAAGCTAAATGTACTGAAATTTACAGCTATGCCAACAAGGAAACAAGAATAGAGCAGGACACCGTGTGCCGACTTGGCAGCCTCAGCTGACACCGGACCCAAATACCTGTCTGTAGCTCATTGAGCAGGCCCTACAGAAACCCCTCAAATATGCAAATTATTTTGAAAAAGGAACAGGAATAGAGTGATCTTTTAAGTTGCAATGATCCTCTTAAAGTTTTATTTACCCTCACAGGCCCATCTTTGAAAGATTTTTCCCCACATTGGCAATCACTTGGCAATGAGGCTGAGAAACTCAAGCTGAATTATCAGGTCCCTTTGGGGTCACCACTTGTTAGGGCCTGGGACTGGCCAAGTTTCTGGCTGGCCCTAGTTTCTCTATGGTCCAGATGCAGACTACTATGCTGTTATATTACTCAGGAACAATTACCCTTCAATGCCTGAGGGCTATTCACTTTAGCAGAAGGGAAAGAGAGAGTGTGTGTGTATTTGAGAGAGAGGAGCAGTCTTAGTAAGAGAATGAATCTTAGCCGTAGCAGTCTTTCATAGAGAGAAGCCATTCAGGCCTTTTGCAAACAGAAGTGACAGAATCAGAGTAAGCTTGTCCTCGGAAGACTATGCACTCACCCTGACTGCCTTCTCCTTCAGCTTCAAATAGATGCAAGCTCCTGGCTCTAAGCACCACAGGTGTAGACACTGCCAATCACTAATGCTTTTTTCTCGCGAGCTCTTGTGGCCTTGTGTTAAGAGCCAAAACCCTTCCCCATGCCCTTATCACCAAGGTGTTTCTTATGATTACTGAATGATTCAAGCTTAGCTCTTGCTTCTCCTTTCCTTAAAGCTATATGGTCTACTATACTGAATTTTTTCTGGAATTTAATAGTCCAGATGGCCTATAGATGGTGGTGACTGCTGGAGGTGGAAGGTAACTAGGGATATTGCCTTTTTAGTATATCACAGCATCATGCCCTTTCTGGTGGGTCATTACAACAACTAAAAGGAATGAAGTCAAAGTTTAATATTTTACATCACATCTGTCCTGGATCTTTGAGTGGCCCCCTGTTTGTCTTCAGTTTAAAGACCTGGTTTGGATACAAAGCAAGACTAGAAAGTTCAGCCAAGAAATAACGAAGGCAAGACAATGGGAAATGAAAGTACTTGATTCCTCTTACTTCTGTATGTCCACATAAGTGGATCAACTAGTTCCAGTGTAGTACTGAGTTCATGTGGTGGTGGTTCTTCCATTCCTGTGACTCACTTCACTTAGAACTAAGAATGGTCTCCAGTTCATGGCATACAAAGACTACATTGTATTAATTCTCTCATGTATTAATGGAACATTTTGGTTCTTTCCAGATCCTTGCAATTGTGAATTGTGTAGCTATTAACATTAGAGTCAAGTATGTGGTAGGGGGAGGGAGGCTTGGGTTAATTCACAAGTAACAAGTATATGGTACAATTTCTGGGATGAACGGCACATCAGTAACTTTGACCTGAAATATAGACAACAAACTATGTAACCAAAATGTGTGTGCCCCTGAAATATTCTGAAATTTAAAAACCCAAAGTCTGAAAATAAAGAATAAGAATAGAGAAGTAAAAAAAAAAAAAAAAATGGTGCTACCTTGTGGTGTTTGTGGTGTGGTGGGCATTGTTTTGTAATTACGGCCATTACCCATATGTGCGATGAGCTGGGAATTATATTTTATGGCCTTGGTTTAACTGAGTTAGGACTGAAACTCTTCATTTGCTTTAGGGCCCTTTTTAATGTTCTTATCTAGGAGAGCAGAATTTTCTTCTGCTTTCCCCTTAGTCCCTTTGTGTTGTTAATAAATATCCAAAGATGATTTGCTGATTAAAATCTGCGCTGTCTCAGAGATTCATGTTTTCCCTCCTGACAGGTTATAAATTCAATGTTTTAAATAAAAGGTATGAGTGGAAAAAATGAGGTATGTGTAAGATAGATAGTATGAGGGTAATCCATGAAAGTTTTTATTTATCATAACATGAAAGAGTACAGAGCATACTGCTATGACATTACAGAAGATAAAAATTATTGGGAAAATATCTTAGATTTCTAATAAAATTCTCTAAAGCTATCTCATGATCATATGAATTTTAATTCCCATCTTCCTCTTAACGGTACAATTTCATTTTGGAAGGCTGAGGGGAGAATTGCTGGAGACCAGGAGACCACCTCTCAACAATAAAAGAAAACAAAAACTGAAGTGAAAAAAAGAGAAAAAAGAGGGGATTATTTGTTTGTTTGAAATCAAACAACTATTAAAAACTGCTTTATCCAAAACTTTGAGGCACAGGTGAAATTAGGTCACCTACAAAGGCAATTAAAACTTGGCCACAGGAACAAGTTCCAGGTTCCAGTTTTGTCAGAAGAAATTGTCACCTTTAGTAGAACAGTGAGATTATGTTACTATCTCATGGATATCGTTCTACAGTAAAAGCTATTAGAACTTTGTGTGCCAGTGAATGTATGTGTTTAGATATTTTGTGCAGGTGTATGTGTTAGGAGCTTGTGCCTACATGGTTCCAGACTGGCTGACAAATAAGAGAGCACTCATAAATTCATTAAACAAACCCAGATGCTTTCCTAGTTTATGTGAAGATAGTAATCTTTGGCAAATAAGCTAGGTTATTATAAAGAAAATAAAAGGTATTATTGGCAAAGTAAGAATAAAAATGTCTTCCAGTTGTTTTTACTGGACGTATTTTATGTTCTTAAGGTGTCAGAATTTGACACAAAGGTTATAAAACTACAAACTCTGCCAAAAAGACAATCATCTATGTTTGTATAATTTTCGATAAGCAGGGTAAATTTAGTATTGTCGGTCTAATAATAATAGCTAAATCTCCTGAGTTACCAACAAAAATGCCCATGTGTTTAATTTTAGGTTTTTCATTAGTTAAACATGTAGACATCCCTAAACAAAATGTGTCGATAAATGAGAATGAATAAAACATTGAGTAAATAGTAGTGCAAAAACAGAAACTTAGATCAAGCAAATGCTTACGAAAATATTTTGGTTTGAGGCTCTTAATCCTAGCTACAGACACAGCTTCTTCCACTGACTAAATGGATCCCCTCTTGGCTAAAGGGATCCTAGAAATAACCTTATGCTGAGTTACTGGCCACGAGGGGCAAGGTCTTGCATGCCTGCTCACACTTCCTCCCTCCTCTTTGGAGACAATCAGACTCATTGACAGGCCTAAGGATACACAGGGCAGGGCTTGGACCACACCTGAAGGGCTTCAATTTACCTAACAGAGTCTGAGTGTATATCTGGTGGATTGGCTCTGATTAAGCAGACTTCCTTATCTCAACTTAAAACATTCCAAGACTTTAGACAAGCCTTTGTTTTTTAACCTATTACAAATCAAAAATTTTTTAAGCCCACCTGTAACTTGTTATCCTGTGAGTCAAGATGTGTAGCCTCTTTGCTACACAAATGTATACCTTCCAAGTATTGATTTATGGCTTTATGTAATTCCTGATTTTTGGACCAATGTATAAACCAAGCTGTAACCCAATCATGGTGAGACAGTTGCTCGAGGTTTCTTGGGGATGGGTCTAGACAGTGGCCACACATGAACATATACACTGCACAGAATCTCTCACACTCTCTGCTGATTGGAGAGCTTCCTGTGAAGCAGTATCTCACCCCATTCAATGGATAAACTGAGGACAAAGGATCCTACCATAGACAAACCTTAGGCTAACCAATGACACAAGTGTTACAAACCTGGCATGAAAGCATAAATCTCCCGGCCAGATCCTCTATCTTGGGTATTTTTTTTTACCAGAACCAACAAAAAATAAATCATGGCAGTAGGGTGGAAGCAGAAGAGAAATAGTGAAGAAAGAAAAGATGAAAAACTGGGTTGGAAGTAGCAGAGACTATAAATAAAAAGAAAAATTGAGGTGCAGAAAACACATAGACTAGAAAAGGAGAGGACTTTGTCAGCAAAGGAGGAAGAAGAAGCAGGTTTAGAGTTATTTATTCCTCCATGTAGCAGAGTATGAGCAAAAACTCTGGCAATGATCTCTGTTAAAAAGCCTCTGGGTGGCGTGTATCCAGAAAGAATCATCAGCTTCTACTAGTCCAGAGTCAGTTTTTCAATCCAGGCTTCAATAAACCCAGAGTGAGTTTACTTGATTTGATGGTGCCTAGACTAAAGAGCTCAATAATATCAGATTTTGGATTGAATTCAAATGGGATTTAAATCCCACAGAACTCAAACGGCACAAATGTGTATTCCGAAAAGATTAGTTCATAAACCCATGAAGTTTAATTTAGCAATTTCACTGTAATGCAAGGTTTTTTTATTTATTACTTGACTTTGGTTTTAATAAATGAACAAACCGGATAAATTAAGTAAACGCTAATTAACCACCTGGTCAGACTACAGGTCTTCACGATATGTTTTGAAACCTCACCTTACGTGGTATATTCAGTCATGTAAAAAAGAAAAAAGCGAGTTATTATTTTTGGCTTTTCATCTCATTTTATTTTTAATCATAAATGATGTTGCTGAACTTCATAACCTTATTTAGAAACTAAGACAATTAGCTATTTTTCAAAATCTGTCATCTGTAAAGTATGATTTTTTTTTTCACAGAGATGCTTAAAATAACCTGTTCTAAGCTCCAGCGGTGAATTCTATGGAGGAGTTCCAGAAAATCTCATTTGGCTATCACTGAAGTAGGTCGCGAGCTTCATAGGGAGACTAAATTGAAGACCATAATTTGGATGATATTTTAAAATTTTCTCGTTGGATGCTGTGCCTTTTATTTCATTGTGTGAGGAGTTTCTAAAATGGAGCGAGGATACTGCATTCTCTTAAGATTTAAGTCTACGTGTTTTATTTAATGCGTTAATAATGAACTTCCCTTGACTTTGATGTTACTCTATCACTTCATCAAACAATTGGTTTTATTACAATGCCTGGGCTTAACCAGCAGATCCTTCCAAATAGCAATGATGTTAGAAGCTAACATATAAAATACTATGTAAAATATTCATATTCCAGGTGCCATTTTAAGCTCTTTACTAATTGAGATAATCTTTAAGACCCATTCCGATAAGATGAGATGGAAAGTATTAAGTAATTTGTTCTGATTATATTCCAAATAAAAGGAGAAGCTGGAAAAAGGTATAACTATATATAACTGCATTAGAAAGGAAGAAATATCTAATATGAATAATTGAAATTAACACCTTGGAAGCAAGAAAAAAGGACAAACTAATGACACTGACCGTAGGGATCTAATTTATAGACACAGAGAAATAATATAGAAAAGTGGTTCTTTAAAAAGATCAATAAAATTGATAAACCTTTAGCTACACTGACCAAAATAGCCAAAGAATATACAAGTTACCAATATCAGGACTGAAAGGAGGACATTAATAAATTCTTAACAAAATTTAAAATGTTATAAGATCATATTATGAATTTTGTTCCAACAAACGGGCCAACTTACATCTAATGGGTAAAGTCTGATGAAACTTAACCATCTCAAAAATAGATAGAAAATTTGAATAGATGAATGTCCAGTTAAGAAATTGCATCTGTGATTGCACGATGGCAGGATAGGGAGCCAGCCACTCCCATCCACCCACAGTAACCACACCATCAGCATCATCTGACACAAGTGCCCACTTTGGGCACTAGGTAGGCTGTGAAACACAGTGGGGGCGAGGACTGAAGAGGTCCCTTTTGACAAGGCAGGTTCATGCCCAAGCGGCAGACTTACAGATCTCGTTCTGGGCTACAAACCCACAATCCATCTCCTTACAAACACCGGAACAGCCCTGTTTGTTCTTGGTCCTGTCACCAGAACTGTCCACCTGAGAGAAGCCTCACCTTCCTGTGGGTGTTACTGGAACTTCTACCTAGTGAAATAGACTTTCAAGTAAAAAATAAAAAAAAATAGTAACAATAAGGGGTAAAATATCTTTATATGGGGAAGACGGATTTTTTAAAACTCCTAAAGAATCTACAGTCTCCCTTTCACACTATTCATTTCAGCTTCAGTGCTTTCCTCTGCGTCACCGATCAGTTAGCAACAGAGTACCTTAATGAATGCTGCCAACTCTGGCTGGGGGTGAGGGAAACCACAGGCTTCTTCATTACTACTTGTCTTAAAAACTTTCCTCGTTTCATGCACACTTCATTCCAATATTCACTGAACTTTTCATGGTTACATCTTGCCAGCAGGATAGCTATTCGCCTTTGTTTATTTCTACTCTAACAGAGCATTAAATATTATTGTAAAATTTTCAGATAATTAAAGTTGGATGAATTTCTTGTACTTTGGGACATCTATCAGTATTTTCTTCATACTAAAAACAGGTATTAAAAGTACCTGCTGGGTGTGCTGACTCAAGCCTGTAATGCTGAGACCTCATCTCTATTTTTAGCTGGGTATTGTGGCAGGTGCCTGTAGTCCCAGCTACTAGGGAGGTTGAGGCAAGAGGACCACTTGAGCCAGAAAGTTTGAGGTTGCTGTGAGCTGTGATGCCATGGCATTCTATGGAGGGGGAGAAATGAAATTCTGTCTCAAACAATTTTTAAAAAAGTACCTTAAAATGGTAATTGACTTTGTTTTTCTATCTACAAAAATATTGATTTATCATCTTTCTCCCTTTATGTATATTAAACATAGAAGTCCCAAAGAAACTAATCCCTGTTTGATTCAGGACCATGAGGTTATGTGCTTCCAGGCTTCTCAGGGAACAGACTGCTTTGGGAAGTTTAGTATAAAAATGCAATAGTAAAATTGACAAACTACATCGGAACTAAAATGTACAAATTTGATTTTCTTCTAAAAAGTGATTATTTGGCCGTGAGGCAAAATGAATGTCATTTATAGTATTCTATTCTATAAATACTCATAGAAAAGTATGCATTTCAAGTTTAGCTATGAAAACACATTCTTCTCTTAGTTGACTGATTAAAAATTAATGTCCTGTTACAAACTTTTAAATAGGAGATGAAACGGCATGGCAAGTACTTCTCTGACCTTTTGCCATATACTAACCTGTACTTTGAATCAAGCCTTGTTGCCCAAGATCAACTGAATATATCATAACTTTTAGTATATGTCATGCTGATTAGATTAACAAAAAGTCATCTTCTCTCTAGATTTATCGTGATATCTCTTTGACATTGCTATTATGCTGACCGAATAGTTTTTTTCACAGTTGTCATTGCAAGCAACTGAGTAAAATGGAGCCCTTTAGAAGTTATTAAAACTCGAAGTTGCATTGATTGCTGCTCCCCTGCCCTGTTCCATATTTGGCTGAAAAGTTACCTTCTTACTGATGAAGGTAGACAAGGAAGCAAGGCAATAGGAGCTATTGATGAAACGTCTAAGGAGGAAAATGCACTTGTGATTTACTGTGAATTTCCACCTGGGACTCTGTCTTGGGACTTCACTCTTGAGAGGTGGCTTCATTTGTATTCTCCTACTTCTAAGCTAGTGTTTTATACCAGAGGTGATGGCTGCAGGATTTTGCAATGACAGTTTCCAAATTTCTTTCCCGCAGATACTTGTGGAGGGAATATAGTCTCTTTCCTCACACTCCTTATCTTAACTGAAACATAACTTTCCCCCAGAACCACAGGCATTTCTTCTCTTTTTCCAGGGGAAGTTAATAATGAAAATCGCTACCATATTTTTGAGGGATCACCAGTGTCCTGTCGTCTACTCAGCATTTCATAGATAGTGAAGCATTTATCTAAATAATAATCCCCTGAGTTTGACGTTATTACTCCACTTCTATAGAACCTGCGACTCCGAAGACCTTAATAATTTGTTTTATATTACAAACCCAGCAGGTAAGTTGTACAGGGCATTCGATTTCTAATACTTGCTCTTAACTCTTGCTTGCCCTCTCCCTGCATATGATAATGTCATGAAACGGAGGAAGCATGGGTTCTCTCCAGGGCATTACTCCTGCTTCCTGTCCACTCAACTTCCACCCACAGGCACTTTTTTTTTTTTTATTGAGCTCTATGTCATCTTGTACAGTTTCAGTCTATCAGTTTATTGATGTCATGTGCAAATCTCTTGGTGACTATCTATACCAAGCCTTTGTCCCTGGCCTTAGATGATTTTAACAGCCATCTTGACAACTGACTTTATACTTCGATGTTAATATTTCTTAATGTTTCTGAGGCCCTGCAAATCCACCCCAGGTAACTATACCCAGCGATGTGCCTAGACTTTCTTACTATCCCCAAATGTTTTTGTATTTGAGATATGAAAATTCAACATCTTGTTCTTAACAAAACTAGTTGTTTTCTCGTCTCCATTAAGTTTACTACTTTTCTTTACCTCATTACATGTCATGAATCTTCTTTTTGTATATTAATCTATTAACTCCATTGTTTTGGATTGCTTTCTCAATATAGCAAAATCATAACATTAAAATGTCTTCTTTTTTTTTTTTTGGCCAGGGCTGTGTTTAAACCTGCCACCTCCAGCATATGGAGCTGGTGCCCTACTCCTTTGAGCCACAGGTGCTGCTCCAAAAATGTCATTTTTAATAAGTATGTGCTGAACACTTTACAGGTTATTATAACTGAAGATTATAGAGGTGAAGCAAAGGACCCAAATTTACACAGGAAGTCAATGACTAAATAGAATAAGAAAACTTGTTTACCTGTGTATTTCAAAGTCAAGCTTTTTTGTTGTTGTTTGTTTGTTTTGACACAGAGTTGTCACTCCTGTTGTTTTGACACTCACTGTTGCTCTGGCTAGAGTGCCATGGCATCATAGCTCACAGCAACTTCAAAAGTAATTCTCTTGCCTCAGCCTTTCAAGTGGCTGGGACTATAAGTGTGTGCCACCGTGCCTGGATAATTTGTCTTTTTTTAGTAGAGATGGGGCCTCATTCTTGCTTAGGCTGATCTCAATCAATCCAACCTGCCTCAGCCTCCCTCCCAGAATGCTAGGATAACAAGAATGGGCCACTGCAGTCAGCCCAAAGTTAAGTTCTTTTTATTATACCATGTTGGTTCTATTGCAAAGATACATTTTTAATTATGTTTCACATCTGGTCTTTTGGGTGGGATGGGTCAGAATTGTTCTCTCCCGTCCTGCAGATCTTTTCTTAACCATCATTCTCCTCAAGGGGATAAAACTTGATTCTTGAGTGGGGGAAGGATAAAAGAAAAAGGAAGTATTATAATTTTTCTTTTTTTGCTCTCAAAAAGGCTACAGGGAATACAGACTATATTAAAACATTAAAATCGTATGGAGGAAGCAAATATAAAAAAGATCTCAGTTGTTTACTTAGGAAATAAAAAGCTGTGGGCAGACAGTGCTGTAAGGTCTGTTTTCCAGCTATGGGTATATCACTAGTATTGCATATGAGCTGATGGTATTACACCAGTCAATTCTTACTCTCATTCACGCCAACTTTCACTTCAAACTTTATTGTTTCTGAGACTTCTCAGCCTCTCACACTGCTGTGTGTCCACTGATCGAGATACAATGACATTCAATGAATGTTTACCTCATACTTAGCATGAGTCCTTGGTACTGGACACACAGCAGTGATCACATAGACCAATCCTGGACCACAGGGAACAGGTCTTCTGTTACCTTCTACTAGGGGGATATACTGGTAACATGAAATGGTTCCTTAACTCATTGCGGTTCTTTTCACTAAACACTAACATACAGGGTGGCCATAAATTGTGGGTGCAATTTGAAGTAGTGTAGAATTTGAAACTGCACCTGAGCGTTATGAATACCCAGTGTGACATACTATGTTTTACATGACTCTCTATTATTTAAACTAAATCATGAAAATGGTCAAGAAAAATCAAACCTTTTCTAAAATTCTAGTTATCATTAGATTCTTAATGCCTTGGTCTTCAAACTGACTGTATGTATATATATATAGAGAGAGTGCTGTGAGTTGGATAAGAACCGTAGTCTTATATATTCTTGACAAGTGAGGAAACCAAATCCTCAGAAACATTAGTTACCTTTCTCCAAATTAACCCATGACTGAGTAGCCCTTGGAAACAGCCCCACTGCACTACAACCTGCTCATGTACCTGTTTTATGTATCTGAGGTCTTTGCTGTGTTTACTAAAGCTTTCTCTTTAAGAAATGTGTGAGAAATAACGACATCAGCAAAGAGATTTGCCAAGCACTTCATGTGTTAAAAATTGTCTCATTAACACAGATGGTAGATGGACGCTGTTCAGTAATTACAAATACTTTCCAAGTGAACTTCCATTGCTGCTGTGTCACTAGGAACAGAAAGGAGTATGCATTACCATTTTCCATGTCTTTGCAAATGAGGAACTTGAGACTGAGAAGATAAAGGGCCTCTTGACAGGAAAAATAAATTTGGTGTATCTGGACTGAAAAATCCAAAGAAATATATGTGGACATAAAATTTCAAAATTAAAGAACTTTCATGAGAGTTCTCACTTTTGTCTTTATGATTAAAAAAAAAAAAAGTCAAGTACGTACTTTATTCCAAGGTCTCTAAAGCACAAAAAGTTTGGAATTAGAGTCTTATATCAAAACCTTTTTATCCATTAGCCATTTGAACTTGAAGTTTAAAAATTTAAAAGTTTAAAAGTTTAGAAATTGGCTTTGGAATCAGTAACTAGAATGTGCTATTTAGTAAAAACTTTAATGTAAATTCAGGAATTACTTTTGTTTAGAAAGGATGAAACAGAAAGGATTCCAAATGGGAGCAGAAGAAGATTATTATTGAATGATGCACACTTCCAGGAAAATTGTTTCAAAATACTCTTAGAGTCTTCATAAAAGTTACTACTAATATTGATTTAGACTAAACAGTTATAGAATTGCTCTGAACTGTATACAGAAGATACAGCCTCTCTACTCATAGGACCATCAGTTATATAGAATATACACATGAAGGATGTATTATAGAAAATATTATAATTGCGATTAGAGAAGTTAGAGAAAAACTCCTTAAAAATCAAGAATTAGAAATTTCAGACAGTAAATATACATTCTAGCTCAGTATCCTCGGCAAATTTCTTTGGAAAAATCAGACCTCTCAATATTACTTATTAAAATAGTATGTATCATTGCAAAATAGTATTAGGAATAACTCTAGCAGGCTCAGTGCTCATAGCTGAGGGGCTGGTGGGTTCAAAACCCAGCCCTGACCTGCTAAAACAACAATGACAACTACAACAAAAAAAATAGTCAGGTGTTGTGGTGGCACCTGTAGTCTCAGCTACTTGGAAGGGTGAGGCAAAAAATCTCTTAAGCCCAAGTGTTTGAGGTTGCTGTGAGCTTTGATGCCACAGCACTCTACTGAGGGTGACAAAGTGAGACTGTCTCAAAAAAAAAAAAGAAAGAGAAAAGAAATAATTCTAGCAAAATATGTAAAGAGTAAGACAGAAAAGGAGTAAAGAAGAATAAATTTACCAATGGTCAATAGGTAGAATTTTTAAAAATTCATTTAAAAACCTGGTAAAGGGTCTAGTTTAATTCTGAACATGGTGTCAGGGAACTTAAAGCAAGTTAAAAAATGATGTGAACACAAAGGGCAACACTAGAATAAAAACATAATATCCCTTAAGTATCTCGAAACACTGTTTGTGAATTACAGGGCAAACATAATGATCCTGAAACTTACGAAAAGATAAACTCATAATTAAAGTTATGCAAATCAGAAAATTATTGGTACACATCATTCATTACATAGCAGATTAGTAAAACCTAAAGTGACATCACATTCTGTTGGAAGATGGTGGGTGAAATTTTCTTATGCACTGCTGATGGAAACACAAGCAGCTACGGCCCTTCTGGTGGGAAATGTTCAAACTACCTACTACACTTGTTGGCATTGGACCCCACAATCCCACTTCTGGGAGTTTACCCTGGAGATTCAACAACATAATTATATGAATGTAAAGTCACTCATTGTGGAATTGTTTGTCATTACAAAACATTGGAAACCAGTTAAATGTCCAAAGGAGAGTAGTTGAATGAAGTAGGCTACATCCATGCAACGGACAATATGGCTGCTATAAAAATGAAGGAGGAAGAGACCCACAAACTTAGGTGAATGAACTTTAGCATATATTGTTAAATTTGCAAATCAAAGTGGAAAATAGTACCTTTTAGTTTATATATGATAATAAGCATGTATGCAAAAAATATAGGAAAGAAAATCCAGAAACTAATTTTGTATATTACCTACAGGGTATAGATTGGAATGAGTAAAAAGAGTAAGGAGTAGCAACAAGTTAGGAGAGATGGGAGCAGTGACGCAGGGATGCCCCTCTAGTCGTACATTTTTGTATATTTTTATATTTCTAACCATGGTTAATTTCCATATACCCTCTAGAAAAATTAAGTGCAATCAACCAGGAAGAAAAGAGAGGATATAATGGAATACATATAACAGCAAATAATGCTCAATTTATAATAAAGGTACACATTTGCATAAGTAACTTAATCTAATTAGAATATATGCAATGAACACAGTTCTCGTGGCAGAACTTTGACCAAAAAGCAAAATAACTCTACACAACTATAGTAAATTTCCTTTTCAGAAAAATGCAAGTTAGCAGATCAGAAACTGTGTATTCTAGGGTTAAAAATAAACATATTAATTTACTATCAAGGCGTAATTTACAAAGATGAAAAGGGGAAGAGTAGAATGAACATTTTAGTGTTGGGTTGGAACCAGAAATATAATGAATGGATATCGATATAGCTAGGGATAAGATAAGGAAGTGCTTAAAATGATGAGGTCGTGTTGAAATTGCACAAAAGCCTATAGTTAGAGCTGAGAAGATTGGAGTTAAATAAATAATTATAATATAATTGCAATATCAATATTAATGAGAATATACTGATATCAATAATTGAATAAATGAGTGAGGCAAAGGGACAGCCCGATTCACATTAAAATTTCAAACT
Organism: Galago senegalensis; assembly: GCA_963575145.1. Taxonomy (NCBI): domain Eukaryota; kingdom Metazoa; phylum Chordata; class Mammalia; order Primates; family Galagidae; genus Galago; species Galago senegalensis. The sequence continues at coordinate 57,386 of CAUYTI010039217.1, read as the reverse complement.
AATAAATGTTAGAAGGCTAATGAAAATCATCATTTGGTAAACATCAGGGTAATACTGTAATAGAGTCATCAAGGAATGCCAAAATTAGTGAGCTATATAAGATTGGAAAAGAATAGTTTTATGTTCTAAAAGTATCTCTCCCCAAATCCATGTTGAAAGTAAAGGGAAAGGTTGTAACTTTAGAGGGGAGAATATGATCTATTTCACTTATTTTGAATAAGTCATCCAAGTTAACATCATAAGAAATTTTAACATCATGTACCTCCTGTACTGAGAAATGCATAACATCATTCATAGGTAATCTACCTCAAAATGCATGAAATAAGAAGGATAAACATGAGGCATCAAACTAACCCAAACTGGTAGGAAATATACAAATTAATTAGTGAGTATCCTTCAAAGATGTCAGAGTTATCAATGTAAACAAAGTCTGAGGACTGTCTGTGATTGAGAGACAGACAAGGCTGACAAAGTCAAATACAGTTGAGGACCCAACATTGGATCCTACACTACAAGAAGGACATCAGTGGAACTTTTGGTAAACTTGTGTAAGTCACCAATACTGAATAGAACTGTTCTCAGGTAAGTTTTCTGACTTTGGTATTTGTACCTGGTTCCATAAGGTAGTCACATTGGAGAATAAAGGTAAAAGGTAGGTTAGATACTTTACTATATTCACAACTTGTTGTAAGTCCTAAATTATTTAACATAAGAAAGCCAGGTACAATGTGTCAAACTTATAATCCCAGCACTTGGAAGGCTGTCAAGGGAAAATTGCTTGAGGCCAGGAGTTTGAGACCAGCCTGGGCAATATAGTAAGATTATCTCTACCAAAAAAAGGGAAAAAAAAACTGCCAGGTGTGTTGGTGCACACTTGTAGTCCCAGCTATTCAGGAGGCTGTGGCAGGAGGATCCCTTGAACCCAGGGATTGAGGTTACAGTGACTTTTCCCATGCCACTGCACTCTAGCTTGAAGCAGAGAGACACAGTGAACTCCTGTCTGTAAATAATAATGATGATGATGTTAAAAACAGAACAAAAACTTGAAAAAAGTATAGATTCAGCCATCCTTTCCTTTTTCATTTGTTCAGTTAAGAATTATCAATGTTTATTATGCACTAGCCATTGACTTTTGTGCTGAGAGTAGAGGCAAATACAGTAGCTAAAGCCACTGCTTTCTTGAAGCTTCTGTACCATTTGAGGGGAGAAATTATAAAGAAGAAAAATACACAATGATTTTATACAGTAGGAGCAAGTCTCTTTTAGATTTACAAAGATAAAGAACAAATATGGAATGATGATGTAATCGCTATTACCAGAACTGGATGAACTGGATGGGAAAGAGACCACTTTGGTGACCCACTCAGTAAGGAACTCTGCAAACTAAACCAGGCACAGGCCGAGCCCACGTGAGCCTCTGACAGAAAGGGAGAAATGTACTTCCATGAAGAAAAAGTAACTACACCCATTGGATAAGGTGTTTTTACCCTTAAAAGAATGTGTGACCTATATTATAAGCATTCTGTTAAAAAAATACATTGCTTCCAAGCCACAAATTGTCTGCGATAAGCTATTTGTACACAGTAAGTTAAATGTTACAATTCATTTTTGAAGAAAAAGAATTTGTTGATAAGGGATATGCTTATCTCATTGGAATCTTTGTATCCAGCACAAATATATAAATCTAATATTTCCTTAGCTTTAGATGCTCTGCAAACCTTTGATTCCTTTGAAAGAAAAGTGAAACTATCTCATTCACAAAAATGCAATGTGCCCAGCCAAATTGAGGTCTGCAAAATAAATTATTGTTTCAGCATGAGAAGACAGTTACTAGAGGTTCACTTCTATGTAAACATAATTACGTTGGAAATAAAAGTCAGTCATATTCTATAGAAAAAAATGCATAGCAAATGATTCACACTGAGAACAAGAGTGGATCTGGAGATCAGAAATTTGATGTCCTTTCCCAAATGAATGACACTTGGGAATTTTAGATTTTTTTTCAGAGGTTCCAAAACTAGAGATGATTCTTTATCAAAATTATTCATGTCCTTTTATTCCCTGTCTTTGCTAATGGCCGCTGCTTGCCCTTTTTATCCAAATAAGCAACTTTTTCATTCTCTTTCTTGCTAATTCCTTGCATAGAAATAATTGTTGCATGAGCTGTGTTGTGTCTCTAATGTCTACAGCCTTCAATGTCTTATTTTTTTCTATTCTCATCCCATTCCTTTAGTTTGAACTTTCATCTTCCTTTCCTTATTTCACTTTTCTCCCCGTTAATTGCTCTTACTCAAGTATTTTTACTATTTGAGTCATCATCATTCAGCAGAGTGGTATTTCCAAACCACGTCTTTTCATGTTATTACCAATGACTCAATATTTCCACAGATATCGGCGTCAAATGCATGGTGTTTTTTGGGAGTTTTATGTCCTTTATATCCTGTGATTTCCTTAACATTACCTCCACATACAACTATTTGCCACTTTACAAACACGGCATGTTCCTCATCAGAGTATAGGCAGTCTGGGTTACAAACGAGATAGGATATGTATGTATGTTTGTTCTTAAGTTGAATTTGTGTGTAAGTTGCAATAGGTACATTGAGCTATTGCCCCTAAGGTCCCCTGTTTGTAAATCTGAATTATATATTAGTTGGCTATTTGTAATTTGGGAACTGCCTGTGTATCTAATGGTTAGAAGCCTGGCCTCTCTCGGTTTGAATATCCTGGTTTAAATTCTGCTTTGCTGCTTATTAGCTATTTGAATCAGGATGCTCTTTCTGTGCTTGTATTTCCTTATCAGTAAAGGAGTGATAAATATAGAATTCACATCTTTGGCTGTCGTGGAGACTGAGAGAGCTAATCATCCTCAATAATTTAGGCACAGACATAGCATATATTGACTACTCGGTAAGTGTTAGCTAAATGATGCTGAAACAAGTAGATCTCTTTTCTGAATGTCTATTTCATTCCCAGAAAATCCTCTTTCCACTCTATTTCTCTGTTTTGCAAACTCTGAGTCATATTGCAAGATACAGGCAAAGTTTCACATAATCAAACAAATCTATTTAAATCTAAAACAAAAATATTTATTATAGAGTATATTCCAGTACATTGTTCATGTTTACTTGTCTATTAATACAGGTAATGTTTATGCAATATAATTGGCTTTGTATGTGCACCCGTAAATTACAATACTTTACCAGAAAGGGCAATTATAATATTTCCTACATCGTGAGATTTTATGAACACTGAATAAGTTATTTATGTAAATTTTTTCTGATAGTGTGTGGTGAACAATATTCTAGTGTTGATGGTGTTTTAATTACTGCTTCCTTTTTAAAATTAATTTATTTATAAAATAGACATACAATTGTATGTATTTTTTATGTACACCATGATTCTTTTAGGTATATATGTAATAGAATGGTTAAATCTAGCTAATTAACAAACGTGTTACTCATATTGTTATTTTTTTTTTTTGAGACAGAGTCTCACTTTGTCACTCTCAGTAAAGTATTGTAGTATCATAGCTCACAGCAACCTCAAACTCTTGGGCTCAAGCGATTCTTTTGCCTCAGTCTTCCAAGCAGCTGGGACTATAGGCACCTGCCACAATGCCTGGCTAGTTTTAGAGATGGGGTCTCGCTCTTGCTCAGACTAGTCTCGAACCTGTGGGCACAAGCAATTCACCTGCTTTGGCCTCCTGGAGTGCTGGGATTACAGGTGTGCATGACCGTGCCTGGCCTATATTTCTAAAATTTTTGTAGTGAGAACGTTTAATATCCACTCTCAACATTTTTTTTTTTTTTTGAGACAGGAGCCTCAAGCTTTCCCCCTGGGTAGACTGCCGTGGCATCTCAGCTTACAGCAACATCCAACTCCTGGGCTCAAGCAAGTCTCCTGCCTCAGCCTCCCAAGTAGCTGGGACCACAGGTGCCCGCCACAACGCCCTGCTATATTTTGGTTGCAGCCGTCATTGTTGTTTGGCGGGCCGGGGCTGGATTCGAACCCCCTGCCTTGGGTGCACGTGGCTGGCACCTTAGCCACTTGAACCACAAGCACCAAGCCCACTCTCAACATTTTTAATGGATCCAATATATCGTCATTTTTGAGTTCCTCATAGTAGAGCCTATTCTATATTCATTGTCATATCTCAGATACTCAACAAACATGGCACTTAATGAGTTCAGTAACTTCTGAATGAATGCACTAGTTTAGCAATATTTGGTAAATTAAAACAAATCAAGACTTTTGATGCATTTATGTGTCTCTCTAAAATTTAGAGACATTGGCAATATGGTAGGTCAAATATTATTAAATTGTATTTATTAAACATAATAAAATATTGTTCCCAAATTTGTCTGTAGTCTATGCCACAATGACACTATCTTATCTAGCTCTTCAAGATAATATTAAATCCTAAATACTCAAAAGCTCTGAAGCAACTCTGATTTCTCTGATCTAGCCCTAATGTACCCAGTTCATAAATAATAATTGTTAAATTTTATAAACTTGTAAAACACTTTATTGACTATACTAAACAATTATCTCCATCCAAGGTTGGAGCAAAATTCTTCAATTAAACAAATGTGTATTGTCAGTCTAATGCGTGTCAATCACTGTGCTGGGCCTCGAGACAGTGGCTGACTAAATAAACTTGATCTTTCCTAAAAAGTGATCTGTGTTTATGGAAAGGCAGATATTGAACAAAAACATTTCTCAGATAGATAGAGACCTTACAAAACAAGATATTCTCAGATTCATAGAAAGCAGATGTAACTATTTTCACGTCATCACCTTACATCTTTGGAATTTTCACCAGGAAGCCAGGTTCAGAATCTTAACTAGAAAGTCACACAGACAGCCTTCAAGATGCCGTGCAGTTCCTGGAAATGGATTGCTAGGTTCCTTAACGACGGTGTTGGCACGTATATCAAGTCCTTCATGACCTTTTACTGAACTCAGAACAACAGAATACGTTTTAATTTGAAGTTCAAGGTCTTTTGAGCACCAATGGCTAATCAATGTCCTCTGGGTAACTTGTCTCTGTGCAAAGCATTCAATGAGCTCAAGTCACCCTCTGCAGTTCCTGTAATGGCTCGCCCTGAATTCCCCTTGTCAGTTTTCTGGTGATGGACAACACTGCTTCAGAGGAATTTTTTCTTTTCTGCTGGCCACTCATTTAAGTTGGGCACATTGGGTCACTTTCTTCTAGGAATGAAAAGGTTTCCCTCTCAAGATTTCAAAGTCCCTTAGCTGAATAAATGATAGCAAGTCATAGCATCTTAAATAATTTCAGTTGTCCTCTCTGTTGACCTTTCACATGGTACCCAACAAACAGTGGGAAAATTGTCTTCATGGGAGGAAGGAAGAGTTCTCTGATGTCCTAACACACCTGATCTCACCAGAGCTGATCATAGTGCAAAATTCCAGTTGGAATTCAGAAAAGGAAATGGCCATCACTCTTTGTGTGAACGAACTTTTCCTCATTTCATCACTGATGTTTCTTTTGCTTTGGATTTATTTATAGGAAGATACTGTTATGTTACAGCACACATCACCTGCCAGATGGAGAGAAAAGCACCTTCTAATGTTATAAAGCAACATTAAATCTGACAATCAAGGAATAACATAAGCCACATACTTGGTGGACAGCCCTCCAGGATTCAATTTGAGCAAAATGTTTACCACCTCTCTGTATTTCACTCTCTGATATTTGACTTCTACTTACTCTGGTTCATTTCCGTTTAGGACGTTTTAAGCTGATTCAGCTGAAATCCCATCGTGCTCTGTGCTCACACGGCTCCTCCGGACCATATTTCAGGAGGGGATGGTTGCACAGGGAAAGGGAGAGGTGAAAGGATGTCAAGTTATGAGCATCTGACCATGTTTGATGTGAAGTTAAATGAGGCTCCCTAGCTGTTAAATAGCCAAATGATTTTACCCCTGACAGTTATCACACATGTGAATCCATCAGATTCTTCTAATAAGTGCTCATTTGCACCCATTTTAACCAGGAATAAAAACTCTTATGAAGGTTAATTGAATGCAGAAATTTCATTCAAAACTTGGGACCTTGGTTCTATTGTAGATTTCATGTGTTTTGCCCTGTACCATACAATACCTATTAATAGTTGAAGTTCTAAACTGTTTGCATATTTTTAAAACAGTAAAACATTATATCGATGTTAATCTATAGATTGCTAAAGTATAACCAGAATATAAATTAACTTTTAATACAGATGAATATATTTTATTAAAACTAGGTACATTTCTCCATATTAGACAATGTATGTGGAAAGTAATCCTTATAAGACTGTGTGTGTATCTGATAATTAAGTTCATGAACTCATGCTAGAAACTTGGCTACATCCCTCATTGGTCAGTATCAGTACGGTCATTGTCAGCAGACTCCTTTGGGGAAGCTACACCATTGCACCTAGTTCATCTTTCAAAGAAAATTTGGACCTCTTTTTTCTGGAATGGCCATAAGAGCTGTTGTCATATTAACTTTGATGTCCTGAATGTCATCAAAGTAAATTCCTTTCAATATTTATTTGCTTTAACTTTGAGTAAAGAGGAAAGTTATTGGGGGCCAGATTAGGTGAGTAGAAAGTGTTTTCCATACAGCTATTTGTTTATTGCCTGAAAACTCCCTCACAGATGGTGTTTTGGTTGTGAATAGGTAAATCGGTGCAGTCTAATGATGCAAGAGCTATGAATTGTTGGGGAAAAGTTCAGATGGTTTTCTTTCTCTCTTTCCTTTTCTCTCTTTCTCCAGAGTCTCACTTTGTCACCCATGGTAGAGTATTGTGGTGGCATCATAGCTCACAGTAACTTCAAACTCCTGGGCTCAAGCCATCCCCGTCCCTCAGCCTCTCAAGTAGCTGGGACTACAGGCATCTTTCACAGTGCCTGGCTATTTTCAGAGATGGGGTCTCACTCTGCTCAGGCTGGTCTTGAACTCCTGAGCTCAGGCAATCCTACCTGCCTTGGCCTTCTAGAGAGGTTCAGGTGGTTTTCATCTAACTTTTTCCCATAGCCTTTTTAGCACGTCCTAATAATAAACTTGGTTAATATTCCAGCAGAAACAATTCATAATGAACAATCCCTCTCATACCAAAAAAAGGTGAGGAGCATTGCTTTGAGTCTTGATGTGAAGTGACAGAACTTTTGGAATGACAGGTCATGGAGGAGGAGCGGTAAGATAAGGAGGGGAGGAGGTAAGGCGCTGCATGGGTCAGTGGCCAGGGAGGTGGTCTGTTGGCCGTCACATGCAGCTCTGTTACCACTGAGCCAGCCACACCTCCTCCCGGGGCCTCAGCAGCCCCACATCCACATGAAGGGCTGTATCAGGGTGCTGTGGAAGGTCCATAGGGTCTATGGCCAAGGAGGGCAAGGAGTCACCTCCCTTCCTTTACACTATGCAGAGCAACCTTGGTGCAGGATGGGGTGGTGGGAATGACCATGTGTCTTGGTCTCTGCATCAGGATACACCAGGCCCAGAGACCAAGTGACAAAACCAAGGACAGACTCAGATAGACAAGGGACAGACAGGCACATTCAGTGGATCCAGCTTCTAGAACAGCATTTATTTACAGTGGGTTTGGGTGAAAACCTGGGCTAGTTTCCTAAAATAACCACACACAAAAAGTCCTCATTGCCTCCCACTGGAACTACCCCAGGATTTCTGTTTTCTTGAAGAGAGAGCGGCTGAGAGAGTTGTAGAGAGATGGAACAAAGGCAGCAAAAAGAGCACACCGAAGAAGAGACAGGGACAGGGAGTGGCTGGGATGGAGGGCCTGAAGGAGAAAAATCCTCCCACACCCCACCCACCAAGGCCACCAGGACCTCCCAGCTCAGTACTCTCCTCCCTGCTCAGTACTCTCTCTGCTTAGTACTCTCCTCCATGCTCAGTACTGTCCTTCCATGGAGAATTGGCTGACATCCACTGGGCTATCTGATACTTTGTTTCAGGATTGTACTGATACACTCATGTTTCATCACCAGTAATAATATGGCCTAAAACTTTGTCTTGCCTCTCAAAAAAATCTTGCGAACTTTGACTGTTCTTTGCTTTTGTTCATTCATGAGCTCCTTCTGCACCATTTTTGCATATATCTTTCTCATGCCAAAATTTTCAGGAAGATGTTCCTACCTGTTTACCTACCAACGTTTACTTGGTTTGCTATGCTTCTCATAGTCTGCTGATGACTTTGATGCATGAATTTTTGCAATGTTTTTGTCAGTTTTGCTCTTTGTTGGCTGCCCATATCTCTCTTCATCAGTGACACTTTCTCTCCCTTTAGAAAAACATTTAGGGGCAGCACTTATGGCTCAGTGACGAGGGCAGTGGCCCTATATATGCAGGGTGAGGGGTTTGAACCTGGCCCTGGCCAAACTACAAGAAAAAATAGCCAGGCATTGTGGTGGGCACCTGTAGTCCCAGCTACTCAGGAGACTGAGGCAAAAGAATTGCCTAAATTCAGGAGTTGGAGGTTGCTGTGAGCTGTGACGTGACAGCACTCAACAGAGAGTAACAAAGTGAGACTCTGTCTCTAAAAAGAAAGAAAGAAAGAAAGAAAAACGTTTAATACATTTGTACATTCCTGTTTTCTTCTTGGCATTGTCCCTATAAACTTGGACTAACATCCCTGATTTCATTTCCACTCTTGCCAAATTTAACAAGAAATCCTAAAGATTTGTTCGTTGCTCTAATTCAAACTCTAACATTCTTGTGATGACAACAAAAAAATTAACAATAATGTACACCATTCTGCAAGACACTGCCTCACATCAGCATTAATGTAACTATTAATGTAACTGTGAGGCACTTATTTATATACCAAGGCTACGAAACCTTATGAAGTTGTTTGTACAGTGCTGCCAACATAAGCACACAGTGGCAAGTTTGTGAAGTGAAATGTCAGATCTTGTATATGTTTTTATATGTATATACACATGTGCATATGTACATAGACACATATTATAAATCTGTGCATTAGTCTGTACTGTGTAAGAGTTTCTCATATATTTAGCTCAACGCCTGCTTTAGTAGATGAAGAAAACAAGGCTCAGATGAAGTCATTTATAATTTATTTAACTAATAGGCACAATAGGTACATTTACTTAGATCTCTAGAATTATTTCTCCTTCTACTACATTTAAGTATTCATTTTTATAATCTTATAGAATGTTCAGGAAAGGCATGATCAACATTTTACATAAAGGGAAACACACCTGGAGTGAGAGATACAAGTTCATCCTTGTGGCTATCATGTGGTTAACTGAGGACAACTCTACCACTAAAACTCAGCAGACAAGGGTGGCACCTGTGGGTCAGGGAGTGGGGCACTGGCCCCCATATGCAGGAGGTGGTGGGTTTCCTCCCGGACCTGGCCAAAAACTAGAAAAAAAAAAAACTTCAGCAGACTAAAATCTAATGGAATATCTACTAGGCTGAATGAGCAGGAGCAGGTCATAAATAAAAAGTTAGAGGCAGTGTTTATTTCCTGGGTCTGTATTTTTATTGATTTCTAAATTTGGAACATGGGGAACATGTACAGCCTGTGAGTAATTTTCACTTTCATACCTAAATTGCAAAATTATAAATACAGATTATTTGAAAAATATAATTATTATAATGATGGGATGTTCTAATTAAGTGTTCACAGTGGTTGAATCTCTTTAATTTCTAGGTACATGTTGATCCCAGTCTGTTTGCTTATATCTATAGCCTACATTCTAGGTCATGGTCATGATCAAGGGCTGAAAGGTCAGACGATAACACAGGGAAACACATTTATAACCTCTCGGCTGCTGTTCTTACCTCTGGTATTCGCTCTCATTTAGTGTTGTGTCCTATTTATCATTAAAACACTATTTTTGTAAGAAAGTATTAGCCTAGATGTGTATTGAACAAAGTTATTTTGAAATAAATCCAATAGCATATTTGGTGAGATAGTATATTGATCCTTCTTTTCAATACATGATACCCATTTTCTTAGATTTCAATTTGTTTATAACAGCTTGGGTTTGTCTGTAATGACAACTGATATTGAAAGAACCCAAGCCCCAATGGAGATGATTAGTGTTTTCATCCCATAACTACATAACCTTGTTCAATACATTTTGAGGGTCTTATTGTTCATCATGTCTAGAAAATTTAACTTTATGGTTAATTGGATGTGAATAAAGTGACCTCCCTCCAAAATCACTAATACTTATATAGAGCATTTCCTCCAAACAGAGCACTATATATTTTCTATATTTTACATATATAACCTCACTTAATCTTCATGTAACTCTTAAAATTTAGTTATACCTTTGTAGATGTAACTATTGAGAATCAGAAAAGCTACTACTTAGCTGAAGGTTTCAGAACTGCAACTTAGCAGAATAGGGATCAATACTTAACATATCTCCTATGTTTTCTGCTATGTTTTATCAAACCCCAAACACAAGGAAGTTATTTGTTACATGTGAACACTACAACACTCAAAGGTAAGAAACAAGAATATTGAAATGGAAATCTGGGTGGCCCTGGTATCTCAGTGGGTAGGGTGCTGGCCATATACGCCAAGGTTGGCAGGTTTGTGCCGAGCCTGGGCCTACTAAACAATAGTGACAACTGCAATAATAACAACAACAAAAATAGCTGGGTGTTGTAGCAGGCTCCTATAGTCCCAACTACTTGGGAGGCTGAGGCAAGACAATTACCTAAGCCCAAAAGTGGTTGCTTTGGGCTGTGATGCCATAGCACTCTACCCAGGGCAAAAGCTTGAGAGTTTGTCTCAAAAAAAAAAAGAAAAAAAATTGAAATCTCCCCATCCTTATCAGCAAATGGAAACCCATACTTTAATGATCAAATAATTGGAAAATTATTTGAATTGTTGCAGATTACAACTGCGTAAAATCAATGTATATACAAAAACTTTCATATCTTCATTTATTCCCCAATATAATAGGGTCTTATAATTACTAAGGACATTATTGAAACCTACCTGCAACTAGTGAGATTCTCAAATACTCTTTAATTTTAAGGACAAAAAGATATAGCATATTCTGAGGAAGCCATGGAGAAAAAACACATATGTCACAGGAGAAATATTTGTTGGTAGGGGGAATTGTCTGGCATGAGTAGAAGGTAATTATGAAGCACATTTGCCACATATAAGAATTGGAAATATCCACAGGTAGATCAAGGTAATAGACAGGCGTTAAGGGTAGCTTCAACAGGTGACAATTGAAAATAAATATGGCAGATTTCTAATAGTTAAAGTGCACCAAAGACCACCATCATCATCTAAGAGGGAAATAACCAGAGAGTCCACTATGCTGACTACGTGCGGGGGAGGTCTGGCATGGATTGAATGATAAATTCAGACCTTGGGGTGATGATATTATTATCAGGTATAAATCAATAGCACTGCTATTTTTCCAAGTTCAATTATAGTAGAGCTAACTTCTTGGGTGTCTATGTATGAGTGCTTTCCATTCTCCTCACTGCTTCAGATACAAAGGGATAATTCTCTTAACATCCTCCTTTTGTTACTGATAGAGAAAAAAAAAAATTCATCTTAAATGAAGGCTGAGAAAACTTAGTTGATAATCCAAACACTATAAAGCCAGAGTAAGTTTGCCATAAGCTATCTACCTAGAAACTGATTTGGAAGAAAAATTTCAAAGAGAGCAGTATAACTGAAAGACAGAAAACCACCAAATAGGGTGGCACTTGTGGCTCAAGGAGTAGGACACTGGCCCCATATACTGGAGGTGGCAGGTTCAAACCTGCCTGGGGGAAAAAAAAAGACAGAAAACTACCATATAGGGTGGCACCTGTGGCTCAAGGAGTAGGGCGCTGTTCCTATATACTGGAGGTGGCAGGTTCAAACCTGCCTGGCGGGGGGGGGGAAGACAGAAAACCACCATATAGGGTGGTACCTGTGGCTCAAGGAGTAGGGCACTGGTCCCATATACTGGAGGTGGCAGGTTCAAACCTGACCCCTGGGGGGGAGGGCGAGACAGAAAACCACCATTTTGCCATTTGTACAGGCTCAGGGATTTCACCATTATTACGATGCCAACCATTTATTTGATCCTGACTGTCTTAAACTGGCAACAAGTCTATCTTTGAAATTCTCTGAATGTTGTTATAGCTCAGCGTAGCTTTAACAGCTGTAGTCTTCCCATATCCATAAAGTTTTATTTTAGATAGACAAAACTAGATTACTTCCTAACTTTTGCAAAGTTCTTTTTCTAATGATGACATAATCTGCCTGGGAGTTATCTTTTTAAAGAATATATATTTTTGGCTGTCAGGGACAATTTCAGGGGCAATAAATTCATGTCTGAATTTATTTTTCCTTCTATCAAAACATGATAAATGCGTTCCTTCAACTTAAAGACTTTACTCATCCTCATCTCTTTTCAACCCTAACTACTTCAATACTTTCTTTATCTGAATTATTCCAAAACCTACTTACATACATCATTCAAACATTAGTCTCATTAGAAGTCATTTATGCCACCTCTCCTTTCCCTTGACTTCTTGTGAGCAGTCCTCTGGATTCCTGGAAATCACTGGGCATAATGAGCTCTTCCTATAATCATTATAACCATCCATTTACCTGTCTCCTGCAAGAATACAGGCATTCTACTGAGAGGCAGAAACTCTGCTTTGCTCATTCAATTATCAAAATGTGGCCCAATGCTTCTTTCCCTACAAAGCAAAAAATAGGCACTTTGTGTTATCAAATAATGAATAAGTCCACATGATTTTTTATAGACTAAACTTCTCTTTGATGTAAAGACACTAGGGAGGGCCATTCCAGTTAGGTATTATAAGAAAAATGGCACTATTTTGCCATATGCAACATATAATTTCTTTCCATGAAGCCCGGTCAGTTCGAGAGTTCAAGCCTGGTTATCTTGACTCGTTATGTACTTTTTTCAGCAGAAGCAATCTCCATCTTTGGAGGCAGTTTGTGTCTCATCTTCTTTATGGGTCTGTTGCTACTTACTACATCCTTCAAGCTGTCTGCACAGAGAGATCTTTGAAGCCCTGCTGTCTAGCATACTATTGATACTGGAATTTCACTAGAGTAGGTTCTTGGTCTTGGTTCAAAGAATGAATCCATGGGCTACAGGTCAGTAGTAAGACAAGATTTATTTTACAGAAAGGAATATAAAAACACCAAAGCTCCTAGCAGAGAGAAAAACCACCAAGTCATGGGAAAAAGCTCTCTGTCTCTCTCTCTCTGGGCTATTTGTCCAGGATATATATAGTTCTGGGTTCCTTGTAGTTACATGAGGCCAGGACTTGGTAACAAATGAATGGATACACTTCCTTCTGCTGGGGTCAAATAAATGAATGCATTAATGAATGGATATAGTCCCTGCCCCTGGGGCAAGTGAATGAATATATTAATGAATGCACACAGTCCATTCATGGAATTGAGGCATAGGAAACTTACATGAAATTGACCTAGGCATAGGAAATAGGGGGTCTCTGTTCAGTCCTAAGTACAAGGGGAAGGAGACACTAAGGCACTCGTGTCTCCCCAGCAGTTGTCCAGCCCTTCTGGCTTCTGGAGACTCCGGCAAGTCCCTCCCAGTCCCCACCACCACCCTCCAACCTGCTGGTTCCTCTGCTGGCTATGGGGGGCACCAACACTGCCAGGGTGGAAGCACAGGTTTGCCCCTCAGCTCCACAGAGCTGTCTGGGGAGCCAGCTGTCCTGTATCACCAGGACAGAGTCAGAGACTCTGATACATTTGAGCATACGCTGACCCAGAAATATAATTACAAACAATTAATTGGTATTATATAATATCTGGGGTTATTTAGAATAAAGTTATCCTGTGACAATCAAGTGAGTAATTATGCAAGATATTCCCCCTTTGGCATCAATCATGGCCTAAGTCAAATGTATCGTAATGGATAGTGATAAAACACTTGAGCTTGCTTATCAATTACAGTTTATAAAAGTAATAATTGTCTCCCACACATTACCTAATGTCTCCACATGATGAATCTTCAGCAGGGCATGGTGTCTGTTTTAGTCAGCCTCTGTTTTCTATTCTAATAGCCCTTCATTTATTTTACTGCAATTATGTCTTCACTACTGGAAGAAGTCTCTGGGGCACAGACTGTAAATACATGCAGGAGTCACACCTTGTCAAATGCAAGTCTGATGTGACCAGTTGAAGCAACAGGAACTCCCTTTCTCAGTATTTGATAGTTCAGTAGAAAATGGCTTGATATTCCATTTTTTGTCTGATAAGAGGTATCTTAACTAAATTGTTCCTTTTATGAATTCCTGTTTTAGTCTCTGTCACCTAATCCCTGGATTCTGATGGTTCTGAAGCCCACTTGCCCAGCCTTCCATGGTTACCCTAGAACATTTTCTCTTTTATCTCTTGTTTCTAGACCTTGAACCAACGTTGTCTTTTTCAACAAATAAATTAATAAAATGCAAACAAAATAAAATATAAAATTGTACAAATAAAAAAATTATGGGAATTAGGATAAAGACATTCCCTTTCAATTTTTTTGGTGAGTTATATAGTTATAATAAAATGTGATATGGGGCGGTGCCTTTGGCTCAAAGGAGTAAGGCGCCAGCCCCATATGCCGGAGGTGTGGCAGGTTCAAACCCAGCCCCAGCCAAAAACCGCAAAAAAAAAAAAAGTGATATGCTCTCAGAGATAGATGTACGAAAAAAGCAAACAACCAAAAATGAATCCTATCTCATGGAGATCATATAAAATACGTAATAAAATAGGGTGGTGCCTGTGGCTCAAAGGAGTAGGGCACCGGCTCCATATACTGGAGGTGGAGGGTTCAAACCCAGCCCTAGATAAAAATTGCAAAAAAAAAAAGTAATAAAATAATGAGGCCTAGAGAATATGAGGCATCTACATAGATTATTGAATGTATAATAGAGAATATGGTAGAATACCATTTGAAAGATCTAGACTTTTTAAGAGAGTAAAATTAATTATGGCTTAAGGAACAAAGGTAATCAGAGGGATATTTAAAGGAGAAATAACAGACAGAGACAAGGAAATAGAAAAGTCAGGGAGGTCCAAACTTTCTAGACATAATGTGAAAAATGAATAAAAGAATGGAAGTGAGAAAGTACGGGTGTATTTCAATCGGTTGACCATTAAGACTAAAAAGACAGGTTTGGTGCCTGTGGCTCAAGTGGCTAAGGCGCCAGCCACATACACCTAAGGTGGTGGGTTTGAATCCAGCCCAGGCCTGCCAAACAACAATGACGGCTGCAACCAAAAAATAGCTGGGCATTGTGGCGGGCACCTTTGGTCCCAGCTACTTGGGAGGCTGAGGCAAGAGACTCACTTGAGCCCAGGAATTGGAGGTTGCTGTGAGCTGTGATGCCAGAGCACTCTACCTAGGAGGACAGCTTGAAGCTCTATCTCAAAAAAAAAAAAAAAAGACTAAAAAGACAACTAAGGTTAGAAAAGCAGTAAGAAGAGGTTACAGAATAAATTGGAGATGAGATCTTAGAGGGTCTGGAGTGCATCTATTTGGAAAGTAATTCAGAGTCAGGAGGCTTTAGTTAGGATACTGAAGGAGTCCTGTGAAGATAGATGGGAGAATGAGAGAAGGTGAGAAGCCTACCAGGAGGTCATCCCTCCATCTGCCTGAGACTGAGCGTGAGCAGCTGTAACCATGCTGAGCATGCGTGGTCTTAAAACACAGATCCCTTTATCCTCCTGTGCTTTTCATTAGTTTTCCTAATTAAAAAGCGCTCTTAGATAGATCATTCCATTTTAAAACAGCATTCCGCTTTTACATAAGAATGTTAAAACTCTATTTCAGTCAGCAGAAATTGAAGAACAGGCATTGTTTTGTGTGCATAGCTGATACACACACAACTATCTAACATCTATCTATTATCTATCCATCTGTCTATCTATTTTCATTCTAATCTTAAAAGCACAAACAGTTCTCCTGGAAGACATTGTTATTTTCTTTCCTTCTCTTTAGTTTTTCTTTCTTTTTTTTCTATCTCTTTCTTTACTCCTTTATTATTATTTGCCTCTGACTTTTAAGAGAAAAGTTTTAAAAACAAGAATCTTAAATCATAGGTTCCAAGGTCTTTTCATTGTTCTTTCAGTGTGTGTGTGTGTGTGTTTATGAATTGTCAGGTAAAATTCCCTGTTTCAAAGAAGTTTATTTGGGATGTATTAAAAAAAAAGGAAAGGAAAATGTCATATAAGTTCATATTCTCTGCCTAAACAAAACCAGCTAGTTCACCACCAAATACTATTTGTTTCAGACAAGCACAGTGAACTGGAATTTATTCAGATCGTGGCTCTGAGCTCAAAGAACACTGGACAGGAGTACAAATTCTTGTTCCTATGCCAGAGCCGGATTATTTTTTATAAGACACACTAATTATTCCCTAGACATTTCACTCAATTTGATCTCAATACTTAGTGGATCCTCTCTGGCAAGTTCGTAGCTTTTTCATCTTCTTTAATATGTGATATGGATTAATCAAAATTAATAAACTGTGAATGTGTTATTTTCAATATTAGTTGCCCCAGGGAAATCAATGTCACTACTAAAATATTATATTTACTAAATTGAGAAACAGGGTTGGTCAAAATATATGAGAGACAGAGACAACAAAAGAGAGACAGAAAAAGAGAGTGAGTGAGAGGGAGGGAGGGAGGGACAACTCTTGCGAGGTCTAGAAGATTATAAGTTTTCATTATTAATGAGAAAGAAAAGTACTTAGGCAAATGCTTCAAGAGAAAGCAAATATCCTATTTTGAGTATATGACTTACTAAAAGGGAAAGAATTAAAAAGTAAAATTTGGAAATCAAAACCTTTCTAAATAAGAATTACTGAAGCATGTTAACTTCAGAAGCAAGTGGCAGAGTTGAGAGAAGCTATATAATTTTTATTTAGTGTCCAAATGTTGAGGAAAAATATTAACTTTCATATCACTTCATAAATAGTTTGTTCAATCAGGCTTTAATCATTCTTTTCTCCAGTACTAAAGATGGAGAAAATAAATAACTTCCAAAGTCATGGCTCACTTTAATGTTATTTCTGTGTTCCTTTAAGTGGCTTACTTAGATCTCCATGAAAGTTATTTCAAAATGAAATAGAGGGAAGATGACAGTTTATTTTGTTGCATGTTCAACCCTGGGATGGGGAAGGGGAGAATATCGCATATTTCAAGATGCGTATACTTAATTCTTTTCTTGAAGTTTTTCCTTTGGTAATTCCCTACCAGTTTTCTTCTAAATAACGTATAATAGTTATAATTTAATTATAGCTTTTGCTGCTATTTCCATTAACTAAGTGACCCGTTGGTCTGCTTCTATTGCTTTCTTTTTGATTATGGATTATATCGTCCTACCCTTTTCCATATCTGATAATTTTTAATTATATCCAGAGCATAGCGTTTGAAAGAACTATTGGAGACTAATGTACGGATATGTCACAGAGACGAGTATCTGATACGTGTATTTCACAAGCCCTTTCTCCCATCTGGAAATTAGGGTATGGACGAATCTTTCTGATTCCTTCAGGCATTGAGTTGACAAAGGCCTTACTGCAGTTCCACCTAAATTTTATCTCTTATTATTCCAACCGCTGACCAAGCTGATATCCCATGAGCTTCCTTTCTTTCTTTCTATCTTCCTTTCTTTGACTTTCTTTTTGCTTTTGCTGTTTCTGTTTTTGACAACATTTTCATTTTCACATAATAGTGAACACAGAGGAAAGTTGCAAAAAACACGTTAGGCATTCTCATAGTGTTTTTAAATGGATTCCCTAATGCTCTGTATTTGTTCCATTTCTGTCTCTCCTTGCTCTCTTCCCCTCTCCCCTTGTCTCCATCTGCCACCGCCCCCAACTTTCTCTCTCCCATTACATTTTTCCATCTCTCTTCTTTTGGAAAACATTTTTATATTTATATATGCATATATTTCTATGAACAATTAGGGAGCAATTTTTTTTCTGGACAACTTATAAGTTCCTGCTCCCCTAAAAGCTCAAGAGTGCATTTCCTTAGGGCAAGAACATAACATAACTACACTGCATTTAATGTGATTCAACATTCATTCAACACTGCTCCCCAATCCACCATCATTTGTAACTTGGTTTTCTCTGCCTTTGATCCAATCAAGCTTTGTATTAGATGGGATGTTTCTATAGTCAATACTGTAAAATATTCAGCTTTTTTGGGTCTTTCTTATCCTTGATATATATATATTGTTTAGCCTTAATATTTTTGAAGAGTATAGAACAGTTACTTTGTAGAATATGTCTTAATTTGTGTTTGTTGAATGATTCCTAATGACAAGATTAGGTTACAGGCTCGGTGCCTGTAGCTCAAGCGACTGAGGCACCAGCCACATACACTGGAGCTGGCAGGTTCGAATCCAGTCCGGGGCCTGCCAAACAACAATGACAACTACAATCAAAAAATAGGTGGGCATTGTGGCAGGCACCTGTAGTCCCAGGTACTTGGGAGGCGGAGGCAAGAGAATCACTTAAACTCAAGAGTTTTATTATCTGGTATGCTGTGAGCTGTGACGTCACAGTGCTCTACCCAGAGTGACAGCTGCTGACTCTGTCTCAAAAAAAAAAAAATTAAAAAAAGATTTAGGTTACACATTTTCTGGAAGGAATATATATGCATAGATAGATAGATACTGGAATAGACCCACACCATAGGCTTCCTTTAAAAAGACACCATGATATTTAAAATGTGTGTGTATGTATGTTTTAAAAATGTGTGTGTGTATATAGATATCTAAAATGTGTGTGTATAGCACAAGCACAGGCACATTTTAAATATCAATATGTCTTTTTAAAGTAATCCTGTCAGGAATTCTATAGTGCAGGTCTATTCCAATATCAACAATGGACTTTGTGAAGATGATGTACTTCAGTATAAATTTGTACTTTGTATTTTTCCTTTTGTGATTGTGCAGTTGGAGTCTTCTGAGAAAGAAGAGAGCATCTGCTATGAAATAGATTGCATTTAAGAAAAAATGTAGAGAGGGAGTCAGGAAAGGTAGCCAGTCATCAGACCCAGGTCCACCTCGTCCACGCTCCCTGCACACAAAGCGCTGCTCCTCTGAGGGAGACCCGGTGCCCCTGACTACATAGATTTGTTTTCTGGTTAAAGCCTTGCCCACACTCTGTGCAAACATAAGCCTCCTCCTCAGAGTGTGCCCCCTGATGACTGATGAGGTGTGACTTCTGTCCAAAGCCTGGCCCACGTTCTGTGCACATGTGAAGCTTCTCTCCAGAGAGCTGACTTAACACAAACCCTCGCCCACACTCTGCACACATGCATGAGTTCTCCCTGAGTGGGTCCCCTGGTGGGTGGTAAGGTTTCGCTTGTCACTAAAACCCACACTCCTGACACACAAAAGGCTCCTCTCCTGAGTGTGTCCCTTTGTGTTTAACAAGGTTTGATTCTGACTAAAGCTCCGGCCACACTCATTGCACCAATGAGGATTCTCCCCAATGGACTTTCTGGTGTGTGTCGAGGGTCGATTCATCTCTAAAGAGCTTTCCACAGTCCCCACGCACACAAGGCTTTTCCCATGAGGGAGTCCTCTGGTGTGTGAAAAGGTGTGACTTATCCTTAAAGCCTGGCCCATGCTCCCGGCTCACAGAGGGCTTCTCCTCTGAGTGGGTGGGGAGTGTCCCATGCAGGTTGACTTCCCCCTGAAGCTTCACCCACACTGCTCACAGACGAAGGGCTTCTCCCCAGAGTGGGCCACCTTGTGTGTGACTAGGTGTGACTTCTGGCTCAAACCATGCTCAGAGTTTGGGCACAGACAAGGCTTTTCCCCTGTACGTGATCTCTTGTGTGTGAAGAGAGCTACTTTATAGCTAAAGCCTTGACCACACGCAATGCAAATAGGAGGGTTTCTTCCTGAGTGAATCCTCTGATGCGTTAAGGAGGCTGACTTCTGGTTAAAGCCTGACGCATCATTTCCACACTCGATTATTTCAAATCCTCGCATCTTTACCCACTTTCATATTGTGTTTGTTTTCACAGGTTTGCCTTCTCAGCTGAACTCAGTGTTATTTCGGAGTACTGTACTCGGTACTGTATTCCATAGAGCTTATAAACTGTCTTTCAAATGGGCAGGAGAGGGCCCTTAAAGTAACTCTTGTTTATTCTCCCCAAAGAGGATGTGAAGCCCTCTTCTGTGTCTTGACCATCCCCACTGTCCCTCCAAAGGCTTTGGTAAGAAAGTGGTGGCTGCTGTTTCTGGTCCACGAGGCAGACATCTGCCATGTGGAGAGTTTCTGCAGATGAACCTGGGCTGACCTGAAGGTGATCACCATGTAACATATGTTGGAAACAGTGCCAAGTGCAATAGATCAGAGAGAAAGAGAAGGAGGGTTGTGTCTCAGGCTTTGGACCTTCTAAACGGGAGCTGGGTGGACATTGCCTTTCCTCTGTCAAGGGCTCTCCCCCCTGCTCCAGCAGAATGACCAGTGTTGGTTTGGACAATGCAATTCCCAAGGAGATCAGGTCCCTGTAGTTTTCCAGCATCACATCCCTGTACAGGGTCTGCTGAGCAGGGCTCAGTAGCTTCCACTCTTCCTAGGTGAAAAAAACTGCCACACCACCTAATAAAAAGGACACCTCCACTCTCCTTCCTCTCAGGAGCCCCAAGCCCATTTTTCTGGCCCCCCTGCATTGTTTCCTGAAGTAAGGTGAAGTCTTGTCCTTCTCCACCTCTGGTTTCTGTTCAGTAGCCCAGCAGTGACTCCTGGGGTTGAGCCCTCACTGCCCCCAGTCCCAGCCTGGAGTCTGAATCCAGCCCTGGCCATGGCCCCTGAACAGAAGTGTCTCTTGCTGTCCTCTTCTCTCTGCTGGGCTTCTTTGTCTCTGAATTCATTTCATTTATCTTCTTTCAATCCATAGACCTTCTCTACTCTCAGACAAGAGTATGATTTTTATTTTATTTTGTCTTTTCTTATTGCAACCACTAGAACGAAGTTTTTTTCTATTCTTATATTTGAGTTGGCAGCCAAAAAATTCCTGGTAAGGAAAAAAAATGAAGAAAAAATTTAAAATTGTTCATTACAAAATAGCTAACATTTTGATCTTTTATGCTTCCAATACCCTCCTCTTCATCTTTCTCTGGGTATCACTAATTGGCTAGTTGCCATAGAATTTCCTGTTTTTTTTTTTTAATTGTTATTGCAATTTAATTCTCTGTGTTAAAAGTCTGTCTAAATTGACACATGATAATTGTACCTTTTGATGGGGTGTTCAGCCTTTAACACCATGTAATATTTCATTTTAGGAAAATTATTCTAGAATAAAATGTCAAAGTTTAGGTTTTCTCTTGTGCACAAGAAAAAATAAAACAAGAAACAATATATGTCCATGTGACAATCAAAAAAACAGAAACTAGCTTAGTGATTCTGTTTTCTCTTTATTTTTATTTGACCCTATAGTATGTTATCTAGAAAGTTTTTCACCAACCCTTGAGAAAGTCCTTTTCAGCAGAGTTAGAGGAGCACAAAAGACCAGGAGGTTATTCGTTTGTTATTTCTCAGCTAAAAAGCAGTGGGATATATACCACTTCAATAGAGAAGGGAGGAGTGAATACACCATATAGGGAAGCACAGAAATAAGATTATTTTTCTTTTAGTAAGCTGGAGAAATTGACCTTATTGGTTCAGGTGATTTAGTAGGATATGAAAGGATGGCTTAGGAAACTAATAGCAATGACACTGAACTTGGACTGACATTGACTGTTGATTCACAAGTGAGTCTCACTCCTGGATGCTGTCTTACAATATTTGGACATACAGTGCCATACAGATTGAATGTACAGATTATTTGAAACATTTTTTAAAATTTTGTCAAGAACGGTGTTAATTGCACTTTTCAAGGTATGAAAGTCAAGTAAATAGACATTCTATGCAGAAAAATGTCTTCTTGTATATGTTCTTTCTCTCTCTCTCTTTTTTTTTACTTATCGATCCATGGCTACACCTCCCTTGCCATGTTTCAGCATTTAGACTATGAAGGAAGAGCACCTGAGTGGTAGCTCTCTTCACACTGAGAGGGATGATCAAATATTAATAATAAAGAAATGTCTTTTCACTTCATATAGGGGAAGACTTTAGGCATTCCTAGTGCTGAATATAAAGGAAGAGCATTGATGCATCTAAATCTCTAGTCTAGAATCCTTGAATAGGGTAACATGAGAAAACATTAAAAAACATATTTTTAGCAGGTGATGGAATTAAAGCAGAGATTATGAGCAGTCACACTAAAAATTGCTACATTTAAACATTAGTAAAATGTAAAAATAGGAAGTTCAAGAGGCCAAGTTTATTTTTAAGCAGCATTTAACTCAGGGGAAATTAATTAATGTCAAGCCAAAAGAGTGCATAGGAAATCTAGCAAAAAACATTTAGAGAGAGACAGAATGAATGTCAATGCAAGGCAAAGACTGTGGGATAAAGTCCGGAATTTTAATGACTGGAAGGTTTTAACAAAAAGTGTCAAGTAGTATTGTCCTTGCTTTTAAAAATAATATTAAAGGACAAATAAGATGTCAAGAAAACATTTCATGGTGTGCACCTTTTCAAAGCTCTCTCTTTCATTACCTACCAGGTTGATGTCTATAGAGCTTGGGAAAGTTTTGCAGCTTATAATTATGTCTTGCGCCTTTCCTAGTCAGCTTTATTTGAAGTCTTGAGCTGAATCATAGCAAAGAGGAAGTCATGTTGGCTTCGATGCTACAATCCAAGTTATATCACTGTAAAAACTTGTTTATGTAGAACTGTAAGTCAGAACTTGGAGCGAAAAAAAGAGACGTCAGTCCCCTTAACAACCAAGAGAAAACAAAAGTAAGAGTCCAAGTCACAGGTGTATCAGCAAAAAAATAAAGTTTAATGATGTTTAAGAATAAATCATGGACATTCTGGAAAAAGAACCTTGCCACACCACTATATAATACATGCTATGTGAAATCTATTCTAAAATTTCTGTAAATACAATGTATTCTTTGTTGGTGTTTATAAAATTAGGTAGATAGTATGTTTTTGCATCTGAATAATGGGGAACTGAAGCACAGTGAGGTTAAGTCACATTCCAAATTCTTAGAATAAAAGACAGAGGTAAAGATTCAAACAAAGAAATCTGGTGCCAGTGTCGGGGCCATGATGAATCTGATATACCACCTCTCTCATCATAAACTCTCTAAACTGGGTCCAGACCATGACATACTAGAAGTTAAGAAACTAAGCCCACAGGCACAGTGGAGGATAGGGGACAGAGAATGCCGTTTCCTAACAGTAACTAAGAAATTACAACTTGTTTGATTGATTATGCCTTTGTTTTAACTTAAGAAAACACAGTAATATCCCTATCTCTATAAGCCTGGTCATGAAATAGTGAGTATGTTTTAAAGTTGATTTAAATTATCTTCTTTCAATTATAAAGGAAGGCCAGTGACCAAGAATGGAAGATGGCTAAGAGTTGGCCATGGAGGTTCACAGAGGCATATTCAGGACTCTGCCCCATGCAATTATTCTTTGCCTCCATGGTCAAGTCAGAATAATGACTATATATTCTCACTCTTCTCAAATGCTCTCTCCCGCTCTTACCCTGACAACCAAAAATTGGGGAGGATTTGGGTGGTTTTATGTATTCATTTTTAATTACCTCATGATTAAAGAAATATATTCTTCTTATATTATAATTTCACAGGCACACAAAAAGATAAGGAAATTTAGGAAAATATATATATCTTACTGTAGCAACAGAGTCAAAACCAGAACACAGAACTCATAGATTATCAACTTTTATGCAAATGGAAAATAATACATTTTTTCTAGAACTATGTTATGTTTATTATTCTTGAATTTAACATGCGACTATATTAGGATAGGATTTGTGACGTTTTAGAGGAAGGCATGATTAAACCTACTAGTATTTATAAGAAACACATAAATCCTGAGATTAATTCAAATAATTTTTAAAATCTGTATAAAAAGAAAACAGTTTTAAAAATCTATATACAAGAAAAATTGAACTGGATGAAAAAATGTTTTAAAAGTTTTGGTTCTATATTTCTAATTCTTGAAAAATCTAAAGCTAAAACTTCCAATAAAATGGTAGGTATATCTCTTTGTAGACTATAGCTTCAATTTGTTCATAACTTTGTCCTCTTATAGAAAAAAGTCCCAAGACAAAGGTGAGGAAAAATCCTACTTTAAGGATGGGTCAAATCCTACTTTGAGGGTGGGTTGACTACCTCAATCACGAAAAAAATCTTAAAAAAGGTATTTTTATAGACTCTCAGATAGACTATAATTAGAGTCTTGGAGGCAACATTTCATAAGTTAGCAAGATTCTTGATTCTTGGTGAAGAGTATATGAATTATTACATGGGTGTTAGAGAAAACCACAATTTATTTCCCCCACATTAAAGCAATGAAAAAATAAAATAATGGCTTCAGCTCAATAGAATTCACTCTCAACATGGTTTACAGAGGGTGGTGTGGAGGTGACTTTTTACCCAGTGACTAAATTGCTGCTACACTGTGGGTAAATCAGTTCACTTCTCTATATCTCAGTGTTTTACTATGCAATGAAAAAAATAATGTTCCTACACCATACCGTTGTGTCTTGAGGGCACATACACACACGTGTACAGTATATATTTATAAAATGACAAATAAGGGTTACTAATACTCTTTAGTGAAATGTGTGGTCTGAAGTTACAAAACACAGGTACACTTGAGTTTAAAACTCCTTTTATCCTGGCGCCCGTAGGACAATAGTTGGGGCGCCAGCCACATGCACTCAGGCTGGTGGGTTGGAATCTGGTCAGGGCCAGCTAAACAACAATGACAACTGTAATAAAAGAAATAGCTGGGCATTGTGGCAGGCACCTGTAGTCCCAGCTACTTGGGAGGCTGAGGCAAGAGAATCGCTTGAGCCCAAGAGTTTGAGGGTGCTGTGAGCTGTGAGGCCATAGTACTCTACCCAGGGCAACAGCTTGAGACAATGTCTCAAAAAAAAAAAAAAGCTTTTATCTCCGTGTTAAGTAGCTAGAATCATCCAAATACATCCCAATGTTACTTTGCCAATGAAAGAAATAAGTCATTTTCTGTCCTTCTGGAAAAAAAAAAAAGTAGAAAGAATTTGTGTCCCCAGCAGTTTCCTTCACTGAGCTTTGTTTGAGCCAGGCAGCTCAAGGAATGAGAGGCGTACAAAAATAGCCTCAGAGTGTTGACACATATTTAAAATTGAGCACTATGTAATTATTTGACCTATGGCTTCTGGGCAAAAATATAACCAAACTCAGGATTTCCACTTATATTTTGCTTACATCTATTCGGGAAGTAAAATGATTCGTTTAAAACAATTTTTATCTGTGCAAGAGATTCTACACCAAAAACTAGGAAACTTAATGCAAATAATTATTGAGCTTTCCTTATTTGCAAGATATGGCAAACTGATTCATACATTTTTCTAATTAACACTATTCAATAAAAACAACTTGTGATAAAATAACATAACTCGATATGAAACTCAAATCAGGGATGCTCATTAAAATCTATACGTCTTTCAAGGGTGTACAATGTTGAGTAAATTCATTAGCTGTTTAACACATTTATAAACCCTCAGAAACCAGGTACACTTTTATTATTGGAATTTTTAATATTTTGTAAAAGGAATATTTAGGTATGTATATATTCATATATACGCATGGACAGTATAGGTATTTCCTTTATCTGTGAAACTCCAAAAATTTAGAAAATAATTTAACATTAAGCTCTTTCTAATTAAATCAGCAGAGGAGATTTAGCTGACAGTATGCTAGGTATTCAAATTAAGAGACTGTCTCGTTGCATTAAACAGAAAGCCTTTAACTCTGATAAACACCCAGCCTATTTATTTGACATGTCATTCAATGGGGAAGAAAAATGAATCTTTTTTGGTAGGGGACAGGTACACAGCTGTCTTGCTCCTAATTGTCTGAGCTAGAAGATCCGAAACGAATACAAAAAATAGAAACATTATTGTCCTTAAGCTGAACTAGAATACACAAAAATCTAAAATAAGTCCCATTTCATCAAATTGATTAGCCTCATAGATAACTCAATACAGAGAAGAATTTTCAAAATGCATGCATAAGAAAATGTGATTTGCACTCAAGCATCAGGGAATGTACAATAGCTTCAATCATATTAAATAGACATAAAATTGAAGTAATGAGGATATTTCTTGCTTCTTTTACTTATTATAAGATATATCTATTCAGAAAATCTGTCACTAGTTTCCTTTAATATTTGAATTTATTAACGTATTCATATTATTGAGTTCCTTACATATGATAATCACAGTGCTAAATGCTACAAACATAACTATGAAGAACAGTATATTCTTCTAGCCTAAGGCTCTTTTTTGTAATCTATTTTATAGAACATTTCTGGAATTTTGTATATTAATAGAATAAATATGACTATATACATACAGACTCTTTATTAAGTTAGAAGACTATTGATTAGAAGGGAAATAGTGCTTAAACATGGGAGTAGCATAATTGAATACAAGTAATAGATTTATCCATTTTATTTTATTTATTTACTTTTGGGGGACAGTCTCACTATGTAGCCCTCAGTAGAGTGATGTAACATCACGGCTCACAACAACCTCAAACTCTTGAGCTTAAGCAATTCTCTTGCCTCAGCCTCCCAAGTAGCTGGGACTACAGGAGCCCACAACTATGCCTGGCATTTTATTGTTGCCATTTTTATTGTTGTTTAGTAGGCAAAGCTGGGTTCGAACCCACCAGCCTCAGTGTATGTGGCTGGCGTCCTAACCACTGAGTAAGGATGCCAGGCTGATTTATCCATTTTAGTATATGCTTGAGATGTTTTATTTTAATTAAATAAAATAAATTGGTTTTAGAGTTGACATTGATTGAATTATCTTCTTCATGTGAATTTTCTTTTTTTAAATTTTATTTTATTAAGTCAAATACAAATAGATCATGATCAATACACATAGATCATGACTACATTTATGCTGTGATTTTCTTTTGAACGTATTCATATGCAGTTGGGTGTATTTAGCTAACTTAATTCCAGATGGCTTTGTTCTGCTTCTTGGTATACTTTATCCATACATCATATAAACTCCTTAATTTTCAAACTGGGTCCCCAGAAAACTTAAATAATCTCAAAATTAGTTCAACTACCATCACATTGAAGATGTGATTCAAGTCAAGAGTGTGGGTTTGGAGGAAGAAGGAATCAAATGGTAAAACTAGAAACAGTTTCAATATTTCTATTAAATATGCTCATCTAAACCTGCAGAAATATGCCCCTCTGTCTATAAAATGAGGAATGAGAAGAGTAATGAACATTGCTATAGTAACCTCAGGTCTCATTCATGAACCCCAAATAAATTGCCTCTCCTATCTACAAGGCGTATCTTTCTCATTTTTGATATTTCACAATGTCCTCTGACAGTTAAACTACACTTCAGTCAACGAGGATCAGCAGAGCAACTGGGAAATACCTTATCAGCTCAGTTACCAGGAGAATGAACTAAGTCAAAAAGAAGAATTCCTTCACATATTGTTTATCAATCACCATATTTATATAGTTATCTCTTATATTCCACTTCCAATACTGACAGTGATTACATTTATCAGATTCATAATATATGTATTTTCCCATTCTACACTACTCTTTCCAAGTTTTGTCATGTGCCTGAGGCCAGGGAAACCAAGGGGCCATGGATTCCACATCAGAAAACTTGGACGTATGATCTAGATTTTTGGTTGGTATAAAGATATATTCTCCCGGGTCTTTATTACTACTAGAATCTTGATTTTGCTATAGTAGCAAAGTGCTTAGATAAAAAGTTGTATTTCCCAGCCTCCTTTCTGATTAGGACTATGTGACATATTCCTGTTTGATGATATTTCAGTAGATGTTTTTGAAGGAGCTTGAGAAAGTATTTTAACATTTTCACCCAGGGACTCACAGGCCAAGAAACTGCTGACTTTTGGCCTCTCCTTTTCATATCAAGAGGAAAGGATTAGCAAGAATTCAAGAAGCCTTTTTGTTTGACTATGAAACAGTGAACATAGAGACCTGGTGGAAGGGTTTATAAAAGTATCAAAGTGAAAAATCCTGATTTCAGCACGGAGCCGCTCTCCCAATCCCTGAAATGCTGACTGGCAGACTATTTTTGAATACAATAAAAATAAAAACTTATTTTAAGCTCCTGTGTACTTGGTTTATTCTTTTTAGAGGAATAAGAGAGTGGTAACTGATATATTAGCTTTACCCTCTTAAACTCAATATGAAATTCAGCTCAAAGATGAAAAAATAAATCTCCACTCATAAAATAATTTTAATGATATTTATTTCAGGGTGAGACTCAAAAATACAGAAGAAGAGAACTTACCACAGGCCTGCTATGGAATTTGCTATCAACAAATCATAATAATTGTTGTTATGGGCTTTCTGACAAGCAGAACCTTTACATCATTTTCTTCTTCCTTTTTTATAAAAAAAATTCACACTTGATACATTATATGCAAGATAAGAAAATAATGAATGACTTGTTTTTAAGATAAATATAATCACATATCACTTTTTTGGGTTTAAATCTAATTAATATATTTAATAATTATTCTATATAAGAAAAAATTACATCAATCATAAATAAATTTAATCAGGAATGCATAATACCTTGCTTTTAAAATTGTTTTTCCCAAAGTTTTTTCTTATTTTAAGCCCTTGAAAAGGCTCCCTGAGTGTATACTACTATTTATCTGAAAATATAGGCAAAAATATTCTTTAAAACTGGATAAATTGATTTTTTTTATGAAAGAAAAACCAAGGAAGAAAGAGAAAGAAAAAGATTATGACTGTAACTTAAGTTTGCGTGATTTTTGAAATTTTGTTTGACTTTTTTTGAGTCTTTTGGAAGGCGCAAGTACTGTCAATTTAAATAGCATCTGAATTGATTGAGATAAACTAATAACTAAAAAAAAACTACTGTAGAAAATTTATTAGTGCCTAGAAGAAACTCTTTTAAGAAATAAATAAATAAGATTAAAAATATAGAGAAAAATAAAAGCCCAAAGTATTTACATGAATAAAGAGGCATCTGTATTCATTTTTTCAATAAAAGTTTCTCAGTTTGAGTCATCAGTTTCTGACAAGTTAAAATATAATTCATGAGCAAGTAATCATTTTCTTTCATTTATATTTCAAAAGAACCATACGTGTTCAAAATAGAATGTTTATTACAATCTTAATATTTGATACTTTAAACCCTCTCTCTGTGCAAATAGTTAATCAGTGATGTGAGAACCAGCATTCGTCATTTTTTTCTCCTATTTCAGCTGTGCCAATTATTTCTTTGTGATTCACTTACAGAATAATTCTCCATCACTCATCAGAAAAATATTTGTTTTGCTTAGATGAATTGTAACATCTGATTTTTACATTTAATTTTCACATTGTCGGTCACTTTCATAGAACAATTATTGACATTGACAATTAGACACAGAGTGACTTCCATACTTGCCTCCCAACAAAGCCTTCTGAAAGTTTCCGAAACCCATGCTTCTTCTTCTCATGCAAACACTCATTACATAGAGCATAATATACTATGTCACTGTAATCTTTATAACATAAAATAAAGGTATTTGATTACAAATTGAAAAAACTAAGTACTAAAGGCAATGTGCGGTGAGTTTTAAAAGAAAAAAATCAAAAGAAATGATGCAGATATGATGACTTCAGTCTCTGCTTAAGTAAAAATAGAGATGAAAGGACGGAAGCATTTTTAAAATTGAAGTTCATTTATTCATTTAAAAATATTTAGCCTGGGCGTAGTGCTTCAGGCCGATAATCCTAGAATTCTGGGATGCCCAGCCGGGGAGATCACCAGAGCTCAATTCCAGACCAGTGTGAGCAAAGAAAGATCCTATCTCTACTAAAAAAAGCAAAAAATACAACAACAACAGAAAACACTAGCCCAGTGTTGTGGTGGGTACCTGTAGTCCCAGCTACTTGGGGGGGTGGTGGGGAGGCTGAGACAAAAGGGGATCACTTGAGCCTGAGAATTTGAAGGTGCTGTGAGCTATGATGCCACAGCACTCTACTAAGGGTGACTGAGTGAGACTCTGTTAAATAAATTAGTAAATAAATAAATAAAATATTTAGAAAATCCAAATTTCATACATTGTATGTGATTCAATAAAAAAAAGAGACTGTGAGTTTTCCCTTTGACTACTTCCTAACATAGAAATAAGAATTCTATAGAAGGATGTAGGTGAAAAGATGGGAAGAAGAAGGTAGCATTCACGCAGGAAAGGGAGGAAGAAGTGGGAAGAAGCAAAAGAGACATCTCTTGTAACTAGAAGCCTGTGGCAGAAGATAGGTCTCACCTCCAAGGCAGATGTGAATATTTACCCTGTATTCTTGGGCCTCATTTTCCTCACCCGAGTAATGGAGAAAGTAGCTTCCTCTTCATAGAGTCCTTGTGAAGAATAAATGAGATCTTCACTACAAAGTCTCTGGCATATAGTGAAGATTCGATACGTGAAATTTCTAGGAACAGGCCAAATGCATCATAGGAAATTTCAGTTCTGAGGCATTTTCTATTCCCAATCTTTGCTGATGAATTATGTAAGGGACTCAAAACCATGCTTACTGTTCTACTATGTGGTGAAATTACATGAACTCAAAATTTAAAATTTAAAATAATTCACGTATATTATAAAGTCAAAATAATGAACTCCAGTAGAGCCAGCAAAAAAATGTAAATATAGAATGAGGAAGAGGCAAGGAAAGGAGTTTCAAAGAAAAAAGTCAAGTCAAGACATGTTAGGCAAAGCTACATGAAGTCAGAAAGGATGAGAATGTGTAAGGATCCTCTGTTCTGTATTGACCAAACCCATGTTAAAAACCTGGTAGTGACTTTACCCACCTCATTTTAAGATAAAAATGACAGGAATTATTTAAGGATTACAACTTAGCAAAGAGTACTCTGGGAAGTGATATGAAACTTAGTTCCAAATAGCAACTCTTCTAGTATTTGTCTGTTTTCATCTTTGTCTTTTTTTATCCAAATGTTCAAGTTGACAAAAAATCAACAAGATAAAAAAAAATAAAACTCAGGTCAATTTAAAATGAGAATATTTAGTTAGAACTAAAGAATTCTTTGGGCAAAAGCCTTTGGAAGAGATGTACAGGAGTGTCTTATTATAGCTATTCTTCATATATCCTTGAGCATCTTTTTTTTTTTTTTTTGGAGATGGAGCCTCAAGCTATCCCCCTGGGTAGAGTGCCATGGCATCACGCTCACAGCAACCTCCAACTTCTGGGTTCAAGCGAGTCTCCTGCCTCAGCCTCCCAAGTAGCTGGGACTACAGGTGCCTGCCACAACACCTGGCCATTTTTTTTTGGTTGCAGCCATCATTGTTGTTTGGTGGGCCCGGGCTGGGGGTTCGAACCCGCCACCTTAGGTGTATGTGGCTGGCACCTTAGCTGCTTGAGCCACAGGCACTGAGCCTATCCTTGAGCATCTTTAGGAAGAAAAAAAAAAGATGCACTGAATTACCACGTATCTTAGCTCTAATACTAGACTGGAAATTAAACTCAGTTCAGCATTAAAGGATACAACAGCCAGACTATAGTAATAGTTAATATTTGTTAAGCACCTACCTTGCCAACAATCTGGTAAAAAGTTTAGATTTTTTTACAAATTTATTTGTATTTGTGTTATTGATATCATTATTACCTTTTATGCAGCAATAATACATATTTATGTCCTACAACTTGATGTTTTAAGATATGTGTACTGCATACACTGTGGAATGGTTAAACTGAGCTAATTAACACATTCCTTACCTCATATACTTAGCCTTTTATTATGGTAAGAATACTTCAAATATACTCTTAGCTATTTTCAATATATAATACATTGTTTTTCACTAGTCACCAAGTTGTACAATAGATCTCTTGCACTTATTCCTCATATCTAATTGAAATAAAATTTATTCTATGTTAAACTTCCAGATAAACCTAATTATCATTATTTTTATTATCATTACCTTTTTGAACTTTTGTAATGGAAGTATATAGAAAACATACAGCTAGTAATCTCAAGAACTGAAGTGTAACCTCAGGTAAACTGGGTGGCAGAAATCTCCATTATTAAGCTACTTGACCATTTATATGAGTTAGGATTTGGGCTGATGATTATTGTAAGAACCTTGAAGAAGTGTATGAATAACTCTTATACATTAGAGATGTATGAAAGAATGTAGATTAAGAATAGAGTTATGTAATATTTTTTCTTCCTTAATAGCTTCATTTATTTTTTGAAAAGTTCCTGGTATAAAATCACAGTTAGAAATAATTGTAGATCTCTTGTATGCATTTAATTCATAGTTGCCCCAAATCATGCCCTAGTGCTAGTTTCCTAGAACAGAAAATTGCATTTGCTACCTAAGCCTGAACCTTCTCAATTTTAGTAGCTTCCATGGGATTGTGATGGTATATTTCTAGGAGAAAAAAAAATAGCAAGATTTTCTTTCACTCTTTTTTTTAGGAAGAGAAAAGAGATGCCATTTTTTGCAACACCAAGTTTGCAAAGCTCATCATATTTTGTATCTCTTGGTAAAACACAATTATTTCTTAACTGAACCATATCTCTCAGAATTAGCAAATTTGGAATGGGAATTGTAAGGCAAGGCACAGATGACTTTCTTATCTGAGAACACAGCCCTGGATCAGATCAAGCTGCCTCAGTACCTGGGCCACATACTTGGAATATAGTGTCAGCTTTCCTATGAAAGGAATACATGCAGCAAAGTGTATCATATGGTGACCAGGGTGGCTTAGAAAAATAACACGACTTGGCTCGGCACCCATTGCACAGTGGTTTTAGCACCAGCCACAAACACTGAGGCTGGCAGGTTTGAATCTGACCCAGGCCTGCCAAACCATGGCAAGTACAACAACAATAAAAAACAATAGCCAGGCATTGTGGAGGGCAACTGTAGTCCCAGCTACTTGGGAGGCTGAGGCAAGAGAATTGCTTAAGTCTAAGTGTTTGAGGTTGCTGTGAGCTGTGATGTAACCCACAACACTCTACCCAGGGAGACAGCTTGAGACTCTGTCTCAAAAAAAATAAATAAATAATACAAATAAATAGATAAATAAAATAACAAAACTGGATTCTAGTTGTCTTCCCCAAAATAGATAATGTGCCTTAATCATTGGCCTTCTAAAGTTAAAATAGCATTCCTTTTTACAAAGGTAAAATTTCTGAGCAATCTGACAGTAGATAAACCATTTATTTAACATAATATCTACCAAATTTAATAATCATAAAACCTTTTTATCTCATAGCATTTCTGAATATCCAATGAATGTAATATTCCCCAGAATATAACCTGATAATCACTAATCAAGAATATTGCTTATCCCCAACACCCATCAATAAGCTTTTGGTTAGATTTACTACTTTTATTTTGTTTTCTGGTATATTAAAATTTACTATTTTTATTAATTAATCCCTCACCTTATTCTTGAGTTTTGTTTGTTAGATTTTATCTAAATCTTGAGTTGAATATCTGTTCCAGTATTTTCCCCCAAACCTTAAACTTTTGAGTATTATACATTCTGTTTACAAAACACATTTCATTGTATCCTAATACATGCATGCTTAATTTGATTTGAAAGCATTTTCTGCAGAAAAGGTTAAACCCTTTAAATCAGAATGCCAGCTACAGACCCAAAGCATTTTTAAATTCTACATGGAATTCTGTACCATCATGGAAGAATGTGAACTGAAGAAAGAATAAAAGATCATATATTTCTCTTTTATTTTTCTTAAAGAGTGGCAGCCTGTATGGTGGGGAAGCATAGCCTCAGTCAGAAGCCAAGAGTATTGAGGGTAAGGCCATGGGAATAGGAATATAAGCTGAGCGGGATGGCCCAGTACACATATTTAGCAAGCTGTAGGAGGAGGCATGAATATTTATGAGAGGAGGAACATGCTTATGTGCAACTGAGTTTCATGCAAGGTGGTGGGATCCTTGTTTGGAAAATGGTAGCCATAGCTCAATCAGACGTTGGAGTTTTGGGCCCTCTGTCACCAAAAGTTGAAGCAGAGGACATGAAAACACTCAGTGCACATACTTTGTAGACTGGTCAGAACCCCTCCATCAGTGGGCCTTTACAGGAGGAAATGCTAGTTAGTTGTAGGACTGAAATGGATGCAGGTGTACCACTGCCCTGCCCCCCCCCCCAGCTAGGCATTAACACCATTTTCTAGGCCTAAGAAAGCTCAAGCACAGGTCTCTGGGTCTAAGCAGGTTCAAGAGCCAGTGTGACCAGCATCCCACCTCAGCCCCTACTCCTGGATCAGAGAACTCATCGTAAACAAAACAACAGTGCATTCCTACATGAGCAATTTTAAAATTGACTTCTGCTTTCAGGCCCCTGGTACCAGAGGGTTGTGACTTTCCATCTCCCCAAACACCCCTTCCCCTAGGGAAGAAAAAGCTGTATATAAACTTTCAGAATGCCCACATGGGCTATCTACTCGGGAGCCCCCTTTCAGTGTGCAGAAGTCTTTGTTGTTCCCCCCTTCATCTATCAGTAAAATCTGTCCTTTTCCTTACACTCACTCATGGTGGTCCATGGATTCATTCTTTGAATTTCAGAGACCAAGGACCCAGCTCAGAGATAGAGATTCTGGTTATAAAACTGTAAAATGGGAGGAGTAGAAGGTTGAATGAAATCAGAAGTAGAGCAAGTCTTTCCAAAGGCTGGTTCTATTTAACCCTTAGAGAAGAAAGCCAGTCAATGAGGGAGGGGTGATAATGAGGGGTGTCTGACCTCACATACTACCATGGCTGGTAATTCAGTTTTAAGTTTTCTCTTGTGTAGAGATAAACACCCCATGCTCAGACATGGCAGTTCGCTTCAATGTGCTCACCCAGGAGATTGATTCTGAGAAAGATTTCTTCAAAGATGAGGTTCTGCACCTGCCTATAGATATGCAGGAATATGCAGAATAACTCTCTTTAGAAAGCCTGGAGAATCAGGCTGGGGTGCAGCTGGGAGTTTGAGATTGATTGATTCTGAGAAAGATTTCTTCAAAGATGAGGTTCTGCACCTGCCTATAGATATGCAGGAATATGCAGAATAACTCTCTTTAGAAATCCTGGAGAATCAGGCTAGGGTGCAGCTGGGAGTTTGAATACATGTCCTCCTTGGGTTCTGTTCTCTGCCTTCTTCCTTCATTAACATTATAATCTCTAGTTTCTGTTTGGGCCAGCAAGAACAGTCAGTCTCCTTTATGTTTTTACTCTAAACAAAATCAATAGTATAGGTGTTCCTCAGCCTTCACACTGAATTGTACTCTTAATGGTAGCTTCCTAATGTTACTTCACTTCTTTGTATCTGTGTTAAATTCCTACTGAATGTTTGATAGTATATAAGACATTCAGTAAAGTTAGGCTTGGTCGCTGATCAGAGCGAGTCTCAACCTCCCTTCAAATCAATCATCTCATCTGCAGTTCCTTTTCCCTGCGTCTCCCATCAGAGACTCCGAGAACACTTTCACTCTTGGATCCCTTTGGTCAGGAAGAGATACATTCAGTCAGTTGAGTGCCTTATTACTTTATTTTTTCTTCTTAAAATGTTCCATCATCTTTTTTATGTCCATCTTTCTACCCCAACAAGATGTTCTGCACACTTTGTCTTGGCCTGGTCCCTCTCTAGACCAAGTAGAAACTGTGCTTTATTTGTTTTTTTTTTTTTTTTTTTTTTTTTTTTTTTTGCAGTTTGAACCCTTCACCTCTGGTATATGAGGCCGGTGCTCTACTCCTTTACAACACAGGTGCCGCCCGAGTTGGGCTTTTTAAAATAAATCTTGAGGACATCATTGAAAGAGAAAGAGGGGAGTATCTGTTATCGAATTCCTCTCCTTAAAATAAGCTCTGAGAGAACGTTGTCTGGTGCATAGTAGGTGCTCAAACATAATTTGTTGAATGAACAACTCCAATTCTAGGATCTGTGACCTACATAGTTCTTTTACTCCCCACTGGCAAGGGCCATTTCTGAGACAGTCTGTTCACAGAGGTGGCCAACTAAGGCACAGGCCCTGCAGCTAGCCTGTCTGGGTTCAAATCCCAGCTCCACCACTTACTAGCTATGTGTATCTGGGCAGGTAGTCACTTAGAACCCTGGCCTTTATATCCCCATTTGTAGACTGGTAAAAATAATACAACAACTTCCCTGAAAGGGATACTAGGAGAATGAAAGATTTAACACATGCGATGTCCCTTGAATAACTCTTAGCCTGTATTCAGCACTGCAGATACATTACTCTAGGTATAACCAATGTCTTTCTTTTCATGACAGGTTCCACCCAGTGTTGCATGGTGAATTCAGTTGTGCTTGTCTCTGGTATATTATAAAGATTACTTGAGAAAGACCCTGCCCTCTCCACACACAGCAGAGCACTCGGCAAGAAGGATGTGAAAACCACGGCGGTTCAATATGGTAGCCACACTGTGCAATCACGGCAACCATGAGCCATGTGTGGCTCCTGAACACGTGAAACGTGGTGAGTCCAAATCAAGATGTGCTGTAAGTATAAAATATGCACCAGATTTTGAAAATTAGTACAAAAAAAGAAGATAGTATAATAGTTCCACTTTTAAAATACTGATTATATTTCAAAGTGATAATGTGTAACCAGCTTGGTGCCTGTAGCTCAGCGGCTAGGCTCACCAGCCACATATACTAGGGCTGGTGGGTTCAAACCTGACCCGGGCCTGCTAAATAACAACAAAAAAAAAGCTGGGTGTTGTGGTGGGCACTTGTAGTCCCAGGTACTTGGGAGGCTGAGGCAAGAGAATTGCTTAAGCCCAAGAGTTTGAGGTTGCTGTGAGCTGTGACATCACAGCACTCTACTGAGGGTGACAGAGTGAGACTAAGTCTTGGGGGGGAAAAAAAGTCAGTTACAAAAGCTCCTTCATCTTGCTCATTGTTATTCTGTGAAAGTCCCTGATCTCTCACTTTCCAGAGTAGATGATGGTCTCTCTTTCACTCAATGAACACGTCCTGCACACCTGCTATGTGCCAAGCACTGTTGACTGAGAATCCACAAGAATAAAGCAGACTTAGACCCCGTCCTAGTGGGACTCAGAGGCTGGTGAGGACACCAACACTGAGGCAGATTCCCCAGATGATTCACTAACCATGAGTGCGAAACGCTTGGACGAAAAGAAGTACAGGGAGATCTTGAGGGTGTGGAAGTGGGAAGAGGCTGATCCAGTTTGGTGGAGGAACATTAGTAATTTATCACATCAAGAAGGGCAATTTGGTGGAGGAAGGGCAGAAAGAATGCTGTAGAATCTAGGCAAAGAGAAAATTGCCACATAACTAAGTGTACAGATTTTTATTCTTCCTGAGAGGGACAAGACACAGTTCCTGTTCTGGACACTTTGCAGCTGAGTGGGAGACACAACTATACCTGAGAGTAACATGGGAGGAAGTGGTAACACTGGAGCCTCCTGTGAGCGCTGTGAGGAGGGGACAATCGATTCAGTTTCGGGGCGTCCCTTATAGGTTAATAATAACAACAACATGACACCAAATGATCCCCACATGCTGGATGCTCTCACTATTCATGATCATCTATTCCACGGACACACCTATCACTGAATTGCTGCTGCTCTTCCCCTCACGGTAGAGATGAGGAAACTGAGGCCCAATGAGGTTTTAGTGCTGGGTATCTGTACACAGTGGTTACAGAGTCAGCCACATACACCGAGGGTGGTGGGTTCGAACCTAGCCCTGGCCAACTAAACAACTGCAACAAAAAAATAGCCAGGCATTGTGGCGGGCGCCTGTAGTCCCAGCTACTTGGGAGGCGGAGGCAAGAAAATCACATAAGCCCCAGAGTTTGGGGTTGTTGTGAGCTGTGATACCACAGTACTCTACTGAGGGCAACATAGTGAGATTCTGTCACAAAAAAAAAAAAAAAAAAAAAAAAGAGGTTTTAAGCCGCTTGCTGAAAGTCACTCAGTTAGTAAATGGCAGGGCCAGGATTCAAATTTTTCTTCTAAGTCCAGATACTGGGCCCCTTTTAACCTGAATAGAAAAACTGTCCCAGAGTTTCTATCTACCTGACTCT
This sequence comes from Galago senegalensis, assembly GCA_963575145.1. NCBI lineage: Eukaryota > Metazoa > Chordata > Mammalia > Primates > Galagidae > Galago > Galago senegalensis. The sequence continues at coordinate 19,137 of CAUYTI010039217.1, read as the reverse complement.
TCATTTCTGCCTTATGTGGTCTGGGGGAGACAGAGAGGAACCTGCCTCCCAACTCACTACACCTTCCTTGCATGGCATCTAATATGTTGAATATTGATTTAAGAAGTAGACCCTAACCTCTCTATGAAAACTGAACTGAAATCGGATTTGGGCTATGTTTTCAATTTCTGTATCACTGCTTCTCTCGAGAATGGTTGCATGAAAACATTTATTCAACAAATATTTATTTACTACTCTTCTTCAAAAAATATTATGAAAGGAAAAGAAAAACTGTCCCGGGCAGTGGGGCCAATCATTCAGATCCCATGGGGACACTGCTGCCTAAAAGTCACAGCTGCATTAGGTTAGAGGCTGTGGTGCTGGCGACTTGGCACCTGGAAAATCATGAAAAACAAAAGCAATTTATCTCTCCATCCCTAGATGGAGAATTATCAAAGATCAGCCAGAAGAAAGGCTGAATGTCCCACTTGACAACTGTCCATGCTGAGTGCCTGTGGTGGCTGGGGTTTGGGTAAAGGCATGGACTTCTAAAAAGGAACTCTAAGTAGGGGTGAGGGAAAGTGCCAGAAGATTTCTTTTTTCTTTTTCTTTTCTTTTTTTTTTGAGACAGAGTCTCACTATGTTGCCCTCAGTAGAGTGCTTTGGTATTATAGCTCAAAGCAACCTCAAACTACTGGGCTTAAGTGATTCTCTTGCCTCCACCTCCCAAGTAGCTGGGACTACAGGTACCTGCCATAATGCCTGGCTATTTTTTGTTGCTGTTGTCATTGTTGTTTAGCTGGTCCAGGCTGGGTTCGAACCTGCCACCCTCGGTGTATGTGGCTGTTGCCGTAACCACTGTGCTATGAGCGCTGTGCCCAGAAGATTTCTTTAATGTTTTCCCATTCCTGCCCATAGCATTCCCTACTTTCCCTTCATGGCACTTATCAGTTTGTAGTGGTATATTATTCATCTCTGAAACTGTCTCCTTATAATGTTGGTTTTCCCCACTGGAGCTGAGCTAAGACAGTAGCCACTGAGCACTTGAAATGTGGCTATTCTGAACTGAGATGGGCTGTAAGTATAAAATTTAGGATTTCTAAGTCTTCAATAAATATTTATTCACTGAATATTTATTTTCATTCTGAATAAAGGAATGCAAAGTATCACTATAATGTATACAGACATATTGAAATGTTATAAACATAATCTGTTAATTAACAGATATTATTAAAATTAAATTAACCTAATAATTCTTATTTTTAAAAATGTAGCTACTGGAAAATTTTAAATTACATGTGTGCCTTGCATTCTATTTCTACTGGACAGTGCTGATCTGACTGATGGAGGGTTGGTAAAACTATGGCCCATCATCTGATTGTGTAAGTATAAGTTTTATTGGAACACAGTCACAGCTGCAGCCGCTCTTTCACGTACTGTGTATGGCTGCTTTGACTCTACAAGGGCATGGTTGTATAGTTGTGACAGAAACTCTGTGGTCTGCATAGCTAAAAATGTTTACTATCGGGTCTTTTACAGAAAAAGTCCGCTGATCCCTGCTTTAGGGGCTTATCTAATGGCTGGACATAATTTTCAAAAGCAGAGATCAAAAAACATTCTGAAATGTCACTCAGTTTGAATCAGTTCATGTTTAGGGCTTCCCAAAGTACATAGAACTCTTGATGATAGGAGCCTCTTGGATTTTCTTACTTTACTCAGTCTTGTTTCAGAGCAACAATTCTGTCTGCTTGCAGAAAGCTTTAAATTCCTGATGGTGTCACTGCTGATCCCAGGACTGGGCCTAACATCACTAAGTATCTTTTGGCCTCTGTTTGTTCATCCATCAAATGTGAAGAAAAATCTCCACCTGCCCATGAAGCTGTTGGGACAGGATGAGCTAATGTGGAGCAAAGAGTCCTGTGCAAGTCGACAAAAGCTTTCTGATAAATCAGACAATTATTCTTCTAACCACATAAGATGTCTTTTCCCAGGGCTGCAACTCTAATGCATTTCACTCACATGCCCAGAACAGGTAAGCTTGGCATAAATAAAAGGCCATGTTCAATAAATAAAAGGCCATGTGTTTCTGCCTCATGGCTGTGCCCTACATGCAGAAGGGCAGCAGAAAAGTGTCCAGAACGACAGATTTGGCTTGTAACAGGAAGATCTTTGAAGGCCATCTGGGGAAGGAAGAGGCGGTGGTGGTGGCGGCCAGCTTACAGACACCCTCAAGAAGGTCACCATCAGAAATAGCTCAGAGTCTGATGGAGCACTCGGCATTTACACAGCTTGCTGTGATATAAGGGGTGAAAATGTGTTTGGTCTCCCAAAGATGAACCTAACAGGTGTAGAGCCAGTTATACCAGAGGAGATACAAGGCCTATTCTAGCCATCAGCTCTTGTTTGCCACGTGGTTAAAAAGAGAAAATTTGGGATCCTTCCTCTACCACCCCAGGCTGAGCTTCCACGAGCTGCCTGAGGTTGTTATTGTCAGTCTGGCTGTTGAGACCTCCTCTGTGCCAAGTTCTTTAGGATGAATGGTTGGAGCTTCTGGAAACTGAAGCCTTACTCTTTGAAATCCCCCGACCCCCATACCATTGCCTCCATTCCACAGAGGAAGGGACTGAAGTTCAGGGGAGCTAAGTGCTTGGCCAAGATGAGAGCTGGTATTGGTGTCCAGTTGCCTCTCGCTCTAGGGCCTGGACTGATAAATGAAAATCAGTGCTTCTCAAAGTGCTGTGGGCATGAAAGGAGGACCAGTGATCAAGCCTGCACACCCTTTCTCTGCGGATGTGGATGCTTTGATGAGAGTGGCAGGAAAAAAATCCTCTTTGACTTGGTTTAACTCAGTGTTTTCCCAAATGCATTTGGCCACAGAACTTTTATCTTCAGGGAATAAACCTGAAGGTTCTATGGGACATATTTTGAGAATAATTGCCTTCTACCACTAGGTCCTGAGAGATGGGGTGGGGGCATCTGATGTCGCAGGAATTCTGGAGGAAACAGAAGGATGATGAGATGAGGTGGGTGCTCACAGTCTCAGAATTAGAACCCCTGAGCAATGGAGGGGTTTCACAGGAAATGAGATCTGGGGAGGACAAAGGTATCAGCTGGGAACAGAGGGGATAGGGTGTCCTTTAATGCCCTCTGAAAGCTGGTTCTCCCTCTGGGACATCCATGTTGGGGAGCTCATGGAAGACAAAGAAGGGTAAAGGTAAGGGGAGACACAGAGAGGAAGGGCTCACAGAGAAGGGGTGTGTGGGGGGGGTGTGGTGGGAGGTGGGTAGAGGCCTGAGGCTTGAGGAGAGACAAGAAATCCCAGAAGCCAGAAAGCAGAAAGGTGACCTGCTCAGATGGGGTGGAGAGGAAGGGGCACATGGAGACTGCCTGGGGCTGCTGCAGGGTCTGTGTGGGAGGTGATGGTGCAGAGATGGGGAGAAAAAGTGGATTTGAGTGGTGATTAGGGAGATAAATTCCTGATCTAGGACATGGGAGAAGATGAAGGTGAGGAGGGACCTGGGGGTACATTTAGCCAAGAGACAGGAGCAGACTCAGGGGACATGCTGCAAGAGGAGCTGAAGATCTTTCTGGTTACTATGTTGAGAGGAACAGATATATCCTGGGCTGTAAAGATCCTAGAGGTGGAACTGGCCCAGGGATGGGAACAGTGGCAATTTCAAGGAGGCACTCAAAATAAGCTACCTTATAAGGTACCGAGCTGCCCATCAGGGGAGGCATCCAAGTACATTCCTATCTATCCAAGATGCTAAAAAGGTAGACAGGGAGACCTGCACATGGGGAGACCTGCACATAGACCATCCAGAAGCTTCACCCTTACTCTGAGAGTCTCTATGATAGATCCATTTTCTGATTTCCTATCATTTGTAAAATGAAGATAACTGCCTTGTTTGACTGATCTGAGAATTAGTATTATTAATAATAATGGCAATTATTGACCACTGAGTCTGCTAGGTGCCATCCAAATTGCTGGACACATATAAACTCTTAAACCTCCCCACATTAGGGGAAGGGAGTTACTGCTCCATTTAACAGATGAAGATTTTGAAGCATAGAGAGTAAAGGCTGTATGGTATTAGGAGCTGGAACTCAGACCCAGTTTAGCCTGACTCCAAAGCTCAGGCTTCCATGCCCTACTCAGGATGGACTCTCTGGTTGGGGGCTCATGGAAAAAGCTGGAATACCAAAGGGCTGATGGAGCTGAACAGGGGATGGGGAGACTAGGAGGGGTCAGCAGGACTTGACTCTGCTTCCCAGAGTGTTTGCTGGGGCCCCATTCCCAGGTGGCACTAACGCTCTCTCTGCTATAAATCACTGATGTGTTGAGGCTTAAGTTTGATTCTTGTTTTTGGTAGCTGTTGTTGATCTGAGCTCTCAAGGTTCCTGCCAAAATGCGCAGAAACCTGAGACCCTCTCCAGCCCCCTGGAGGGTCACTCAGGGGTCCCAGAGAGGTCCCATCCCAGCCAAGGCTCAGGCACCAGCACCACCTGCTTCCACATCCTGATAGGATTGAACAGAATTCTGCATTCTTGGGTGTTAAGTCACTAACTTAGTTTAAGCCCTTGGGTGCCAATCATTAATTCACTTTGACCCCTCACTAATTCATTTTGAACCCATGGACATAAGTCATTAATTTAATCCAAACCTGAGCTCCCCTCTTCCAGGGGTGCAGGCCCAGCTTCCAGACCCCCCCCCCATTCCTCCTCCTACAGTGGTGGTGGGCACAAGGATGGGGACCACAGCCACAATAGCAGCAGCAGTGTTTACTGAGCACCTACTGTTTGTATGCCCCAGGGGATCACACCACCCTCTTTCCCCAGTCTCCAAACACATATTGATTCTTAGAGATGTCTTGAAAAGCATTAGGCACGCTGATTGGTGCTTGTATTTTATTTAAAGGAAGTGTTTGTGCTTGGTCTGTAATGTGAGCATCCTGCCCTCCTCTGAGCATGGGGCACCCACACATCAGTCAGCATCTGAGCACAACATTCCTGGCCTGATGCTACCTTTTATCTGGACATTGTTCCATTTCCTCAACCACATCTGGAGGGCAAAGATTAGCATTTAAAATAATGAAATAAAATAATCCATACACAGCATAAAAATAGTGCCTGGAGCGCTATTTTTATAGTACATTTGTTTTCTCAAAGGATATTTATCGAGCATCTCCTAGGGGCAGGGGCTGTTCTGGGCATTCAGTGCCAAGTAAGACTGGCCCAAATGTCAACCCTTGTGAAGCTGACATGCCTATTGGCAAAGGAGGGGAATAAAATAAATCACAATAGAGAATGTGGGAAAAGACATCCTCAAGGGCAAGGGACATGAATAGTGCAGGGAAGGACAGTAGTCCAGGGCAGGGTATGTGTGTAGCATGGAAGGGAGGGAGCAGGGACAAGAGCAGGTGCAAGGGCCTGGGTCAGGAGCAAGTTTGGCTTGTTGAACATCAGCAAAGAGGCCAGTGTGGCAGGAAAAGGGGAGCAGAGCAGAAGAGGACGGGGCATCAGAAGGTGAAGGAAAGGGCAGAACCCTGGGTCACTGTGGGGACCTGGCCTTTCTTTCTGAGGGAGATGAGGAGCCATGGAGGGTTTTGAGCACAGGGGACCAAATTCACATGATGTAATACACGTTTTAACAGGACCCTCTGGCTGCTACGTGGAGAAGAGACTATCAAGGCTGGGGCACAAGCAGAGAGAGAATAGGGAGGTGGCTCCTGTGAAGGTCCTGGTGAGCAGCCCTGGTGGTTTGGAGCAGAGTGTTGATGGCAGAGGTGGAGAGAGGTGCGGGGGTTCTGGATGAATTCTGAAGGGCAAGCCACAGGGTTTGCTTCTCGGGAGCACAGAGTGGCTGTCAGGTACTTGAGAGGAAGCCAGGGGCCAAGGATGACACTACCCACAGTTTGGGGTCTGAACAACTCAATAATCTTAAACAGCCCCTGTTCTGATATTCTGTCAGAGCCCAGGATGGAGCTGGGCACAGAGCAGTCCCTACATCCACACTACCCCCTGAATGAACGAACCAATGACAGACCTGCAGAAGGAATTTAAGATGCTATCTGAGCTAATCCTGCCAAAGGGCAAAACTAAAGTAAAATCCTGAGGCCAGAAGGGTGATGGAGACTGGCACCCCCTCCAAGCAGCCCAAACTAAGCTGAAACCTTGACTGTTCTGTGTAGACTTCTTGCAAGCTCTCTGGGGGAGCAACCCATGGTGGGGAGAAGACAAAAGTTCAGGATCTACCCCCTGGAGGCCCTGTCACTCTTCTTGGGGAAAGCCATCAGCAAGGTAGGAAAGAGGGGAAGCTGCACCTGGAAGTGCATCCCTGAACATCTTGGGCAAGTCACTCTCCCTTTCTGAGCTTCAGTTTCCCCATCTGTAAAGTGATGGTGCCCAGCTATAGGCTTAAGGCTCCTTCTGACTCAGCCCTGATTGTGCATTGATTCTAATTCACCCAGGCCCACCGGCCCACACGTGAAGCAGTCTTCTGCCCCGGGAGATTTTAACGAGACCAGCTGGAGACTTAGGAAGCCCACTCCTCCAGGCTCTGACTGAGAGGTAGGTCTGCAGGGAGACAAACACTATACCATTTTATTCTAATATTTGTAATTATTCCCAGGCTAAAAATAAGGCACAGAGCAAAGTGTTTTCAAATATCAGCATTAAGAACACTTTTTATCCAACATAATATAGGCCCCCAAATGCATTTATGTCAGGCTCCCTGAGATGCTGTGAACAGTGCTCCATGCCAGGCCGGCTTTCATGGCTTGGAAGCAGTGCAAAAATGAAATGTCCCACAAGCAAAGGCTGGCAGGCCTGCTATTAGCAACAGTATAATCATCAATTATGTCCAATCACAAACTACTGATTTTATAATTATCAAATGAAGTTCTAACTTCTCACCTCTGCTCAGTGGCAACTAATATAATCTCTTGGTTCAAAGAGGAAGCTTCCCCCCCACCCCGTTCTCTCTGAAAAATTTTCAGGCCTCCACATAAGACTGCATTTAAATTGCTTGTCACTCAAAACAAAGGCGAACCACTCATTTGTAATTCACCAGCCACCTGAACAGACTGCCTGTTTTCCTCTAAGCATCCATGCACTGAAGCACAAAGATCATTTTTCTATTGTTAAAATTGTATAAGCTGGGGCTTTTTTTAGCAGCGAATACACAATTTCACTTCTCTTCCAAGGGCTCCCGGCATAAAAGGGACAGGAGGCTTTCTTTAGTGCCTTACAAATAAATTTTGCTTTGGGGTATTAAAGAAAAAAAATCAACGATATGCCCATACAATGAGCCAAAAAGCAACAATATCAATTCTTTGTCAAGGGCAGAATAGATGTTAGGCTTTCTGCCCTCCCTGGGGTGTGGCTAGAATAAGAATCTGAACAACTGAGATTCATTTTCATAGGTGTTGGGAAGCTTCTGTGCCCAAATTTTCTTTTTTGGGAACTGCCAATACAACTGTGGCTCCATGCTGATTGGCATGTGGCTGGCAGGCCACGCACCCAGGAGCATACCAAACTGTGTGCTCTAGTTCTGACCTTGCCATTCCAGCCAAAGGCAGGCTCCAGCTGGGTTTGTGACTTTCTGGCTACCTCCTCCCAGAGGGACAATCTCCAGACGATTGCCACAGAACCTACAAGCAACCGACTAGGCTGCTTTCTGTGGGCCCAGCCTCTGAAGGCCAGGCTCACTTTCCCAACAGCTCTGTGTTTCTGCATAACTGATTATAATCATAATACCTTCCAATTTAAATTTAGAGCTTTTTATAGCTTACAAGGACCTTTTACGGGAATTGGCACATCTGAGCCGCCAAACTCTCCTAGGAGTGGCTCTGGGCAGGAGGATGGTTCTTGTTCTATAGACCCAGAGAGGCTGAGGAGGCGGCTTTAAATCACACAGGAGAGGCAAGTAATCTTTGGACTCAGAGCCAGCTATGTGGCAGGGAATTTGGGGCTGGAACTTGTTCGACCCTACCACCTGATGTGAGCGAGTGGCTTCTACTCCGGATGAATTAGAACAGATTCAAGTTCACTTCTAAAATATCCCCCTCTCTCACCTGAATGTGCTATGCTTCCCCGAGTCAGAGAGAAAAAGGGCTGGGCTTCCATCAGCCCACCAGAAGTTACTTAGTAAGTTAGTGGGTTTTCTCTCTGCAGCAGCTGTGAGGACTAGTAGATTCCTGATGGCAGTGACACCATTCTATATGCTACTGTGACGGTGGGCACATAACATTATGCATTTGACAACCATGCCTATAGAACTGTGTGACACAGAGCAACCCCTATGTAAAGTACGGATTTTAGTGAATAACAGTGTATCAATATTGTTTCATCATTGTCACAAATGCACCATACACCAATGCAAGCTGTTAACAAAAGGGGAAATGAGGGTGGAGGAAGAAGGATTATACAGGAATTCTCTATGCTTTCCACTCACATTTGCTGTAAACCTACAACTGCTCTAAAAAATAGCATCTATTGGGCGGCGGCTGTGGCTCAGTGAGTAGGGAGCTGGCCCCATATACCAAGGGTGGCGGGTTCAAACCTGGCCCGGCCAAACTGCAACAACAACAAAATAGCTGGTGTTGTGGAGGGCACCTATAGTCCCAGCTACTCGAGAGGCTGAGGCAAGAGAATCGCCTAAGCCCAGAAGTTGGAGGTTGCTATGCGCTGTGACATAGCACTCTACTGAGGGCGATAAAGTGAGACTCTGTCTCTAACCGCCCCCCACAAAAGGGTCTATTAATGACAAAAAAAAAAAAGAAAGAAAACTGAACACATACACAGTAGTTAGCATGTGCCAAGCACTGTTTTAAATGGTTAACCCATGAACTTTTTTTTTTTTTTTTTGGAGACAGAGCCTCAAGCTGTCGCCCTGGGTAGAGTGCCATGGCATCACAGCTCACAGCAACCTCCAACTCCTGGGCTCAAGCAAGTCTCCTGCTTCCACCTCCCAAGTAGCTGGGACTATAGGCACCTGCCACGATGCCCAACTATTTTTTGGTTGCAGCCATCATTGTTGTTTGGCAGGTCCGTGCTGGATTCGACCTCGCCACCTTAGATGTATGTGGCTGGCGCCTTAGCCACTTGAGCCACAGGCGCTGAGCCCCCATGAACTCTTATAATCCATCTGTATAGCAGCCCTACGGGGTCAGTTAACATTATCTTCCCCATTTTACAGATGGGGAAAATAAGGCTTCAGAGAGGTAAAGTAACCTGTGCAAGTGGCAGAGTTAGGACTCCCCTCCTGAGCTGCAGAGGCTGTGCCCTTAGCTGTGAGAGAGATGAGATTACACATTACCACTGGGTTTTTGCTGAAGCCTGCCCTCCTCCCCATCGGATACTTTGCATGTGCTAGTGTGTGTCCTACCTAGCTCATCCGGCTCACATGGCCTGTTACACTAGGGTCCAGGGCCAGATGCACCCCATGGACATATTTTCTTGGACTCTCCAGTGTTTTAAAAATATTTGAACTGTCAAAATTCATCAAGTTATACACTTAAGATTTGCGCATTTTACTGTATGTAAATTATACCTCCATAAAGTACTGTGAGCATGAAAATATGTGCATATATATTGAGCCAGTATTTAAAAACCAGACGAGTGCCAAATTGCTGGCTTCTCTTGGGAAATTAGAGGATCTGGCCACCCTGGGCCCATGTTTCCATCGACATCCGCCACCTGGAGCTGGGTGTCAGCCGTCTGTTGGGATAGGTTGAGGGGTCTGTGTTTCCCTCAAGCCCCCTAGGCACCTGCAGTGTCACTGTGGGTCTGCCTGGGCCCCATAGTCATTAGCAATTCTCTCTTGCCTTGACTGACACCCTCCCCATTTTCCCTTGTGTTGTACTCCCCCCAACACCCCCTCCCCCACCTCTTCAAAAAGTGATTTCACAGCCTGGTGACAAATAGGCAGTCATAGGAGCAGGAGGTCCCATCCTGGCCCTAACTCTGCTTCCAGGCAACCCCCCACCCACATGGCTGACAAAGTGCCTTTCTGAACTATAATCAAACCATGCAAGCTCCCACCCTACACATGGGAAGTTTAAATCTTCCAACTCAACTCCCACCTGGGCTGGGCTGGGGTGCGGGGAGAAGAACCATTTACAGCACCTGGATGGCTTCATATCTTGGATGGAGCAGAGGAAGACCCAGCAGAGCTTGGCATTCTGTGTGCCATGACAGGGTTCAGGTGAGAAAGGGGTGAGTGGACAACATGGGGAAAGCATGCAGCTGGGGCTTAATAAAGGCCTGTGGCTTCAAGGAAAGGCTGGAAAGAACATGGATTTTGAAGCTGGATCCCTGGCTGTGTGGCTCCGAGCAAGTCCTGAGCCTTCAGAGCCTCAACTTTCTCAGCTTTAAAGTAGAACAACAGCACAGAGTTGCCACATACAGTGAGTGTTGGGTGGGTAGATGAAAGGATAAGTGCCTGCCCTTCCTTTTATGTGCCTCAGTGTCCCCACCTAGAGGGGAGGGACATTAAAGTCCAGCTGGGCTAGGAAGACACCAGCAGTTAAAGACCTGCTCTACTCACTGTTAAATAGGGGCCAAGCCATACATGGAAGCCATTCTTGGAATTTCTGGCCAAAGGGTTATTTTGGCACAATTTGGGGGAATGTGGAAAGGTGAAAGCTTCAAGTTCTGGAGCTGAATGGCCAGAGCATGGGCAGAGGGTCACTCAGCCTGCCCTAGAAACCACCACTCTCTGAGACTCAAAGCTGTCTAGGCCTGCATGCCAGGCCCCAATGACACCTGCTACTCCCAGAGCTGGTCTTCAAGCCCTCACTGCCCTGTGCTCCATCAGCCGTGCACCGTGGTGGCCTTGCCTCATATGGGGTCCCAAACAGTAGCAGTTTCCCCTCTTGGAGTGATCCTGACAAGTTCTCCAAAATGCCAGCCCAAAAGAGTGAAGCTAAAGGAACATGTATGGCCTTTATAGAGAGGCGGCCACTCAAATGTCACAGAAGTGCCACCCAGCCCAGGCTTTTAAATATAGCAGTGCCCTTTCTGGATGTCTCTGTGGAGTGTGGCTGGAGACAGCCCTGTGGGAGCCTCAGCTGGACAATAGGGCACTACTCTGTTTGTAGCCCAGCTTTCCCTGGCCAGGGGCCTTGCAGCCTCTAACTTTCCGGCCGTAGTTCTCACTGTAGTTTCAGCTCTCAGGAATGGGCTCCAGAGTTGAGGGGCCTGGGTTTGAATCCCAGTAACCCCCGGGCCCCGCCAACTTCTTTGTGGCTGTGGGCAGCTGCTTGCCTTCTCTGTGCCTATTTCTGCATCTGAGATTATTAGGATACAGGTGACAATGCCTAACAGTGTGGCAAACAGATGATGCTGTATAGATATAGGTTTTATCATTACTAATCATTCTGATCTTCAGTGTATATAGCCCTATATGATGAACAAAACACAGCCCCAGCTCTCAAATCCTCAGAGTCAGAGATAGACAGACCACAGAAGAGGGCAGAAGGAAGTGGTACTTTGATGAAGAAGGGTCAGGGAGGTGGTGATTTAACCTGCGGGGCAGAACTAGAAGAGGGCCTCAAGGGGGAGGCAGCACTGGCTCCCACAGGAGGAATAGGCTACTGATCCACAGGGGTGGCGAACAGGGGCTGTGTAAGAGACAAGAAGTGAGGAAAGGCACCGGGTAGTCAAGCAACACTCAGAGTCCACCCCTCCAAGCCCACAAACATGGGGCCTGTGGTCCAAATCCCACATGTACTTAGTTTTGTTCAGGTTTTAAAAATAATTGATATTAGCCAAGATTTAAAACTCAGGGCCGGATGTGGTGGCTCATGCCTGTGATATTGGCACTTTGACAGCCTGAGGTAGGAAGATCATTGAAGCTTAAGAGTTTGAGACTAGTCTGGGCAATACAGTGAGACCCCATCTCTATAAAAAACCAAAAAAATAGCTAGCCATAGTGGGGGCACACCTGAAGTTCCAGCTACTTGGGGAGGCTGAGGTGGGAGGATTGCTTGAGTGAGGGAGATTGAGTTTACAATGAGCTATAAAGGTGCCCCTGTACTCTAGCAAGGTCTAGCAGAACCTTATTTCTAAAAAGAATTTTCAAAAGTTTGACATCAGCCAATATTTAAAAACTAGGAGATTTCACATAAAAATTGAGACTTCTAGCTTCTCTGGAAGAATGTGGCCACAGTGGGCCTGCGTTTCCACATTAATGATAACGGTGTTATTGTTGTCAGTACAAGGAGAGGAATAGGAGTGAATACTGGGAGCTTACTAAATGTTCTATGTGTACTGAGTCTAAAAATCCTCATAAGATCCTTGTGAGGTAGGTGCAGTGATGTGCTGGTAAAGCTTTAACAACTACTGTCTGGTGGGAAAAAAAGGCCCTGATTTGTAGTGTTTGCCAATTTCTGTGGTGTAAATACTCCACTATCTTGGATTTCACTGTATCAGTCTCTTCTGATACAGTGAACATTGTTGGTAGGTGCAGTTATCATCTCTGCTTCCCCAAGGAGGAAACTGAGGCACAGAAAGGTCAAGAGACTTGCCTAAGGTGACATAGATAGGAAAGTGGGCAAAGTAAGAATTTGGAGACAAGGCAGCTTAGCTCCAAAGTATGCACTCTCCATCTCTGAAATGCACAGCAATAGGCAGAGCAAAATGTCTGTGATATGAGCTGGGTACCAGCCATTCATTCCTTTAGGTGGCACACAGAGTCCCCAACTGTCTCTCACCTTCCCTGTTGTCTTATCTGAGCCCAAATTGCTTGTTTTGCTTACCTGCCAGGCTCCTGCAGGGATCTGAGGTGGTGTCTCTGTTCTGGGACCCCTACCAGGTACATGGACCTAAACAAAAGGTCCAGGGTGGGGCAGAGCCAGCTCTTTTCCCTCTATCCCAGCCTCATTCCCTAGCGCCTCACACAAAATTTCAGGGCAAACCATTAGTTCCAATGCTCCTCACTTTTTCTCATTCTCTCTTTGCCAGAAGCACTACTGGCATCAATTTAATGGAAGCAATTTTTCTGTTCCCCTTCCCACCTCCCACCACCCCATACAACAAAACTTGGAAGCAACATGATTTATAGGGGAAAAATTTCAAACCTAGTTCACCTTGGGTTGGAAATGCAAATGCTGCTCTATTTTCTATGCTCCGTTGGGAGGTGCTTCCATTTAGCAGAGGAGGGGGCTTGGATGGGGAACCCCATTTTTTGCTGTTTCTCAATGACAGGCAGCCCTTTGTCAAACCCCCACAATGTCCCAGCTGAGAGCCAAGGAAGGCAGCAAAAACATTTTTAATAGTGATTTCTTAATATCATCCAATATCCAGCAGTGTCTCAGGGTTTATAGGTAGCTCTGCGTTTTTCAAAATAGTTTTTTGTTCATATTAGGCTCACACATCGTGATTGGTTAATGTGTCTCTTAAGTAACTTAACTGTCACAGCTTGGCCCTGGACTGACAGAGTTCCTAGGATGCAGAACTGGGAAGGTCGTAAGGGCAAAAATTTCCATGCTAAACTCAGGAAAGTCCTGGGCCAACTGGGACAAGTTGGTCAAGCTGTCTTCTAATCTGTAATCCCCTCTCCATCCCTTCCCATGTACGTGCATGTGCGCAAACATGCTGTGTGCAGGCTATTTATACATGAAAGCAAATGGGGGCATTTTCCTTAAGGCTTTCACCTGAACATAGCTGATCTGCCCAGGGACCAATGCAGGTATCATGATAATCAATGACATTCATTATCCAAGGAGTCTGAATTTGGGACGGGTTGATTTAGAGTCATCTGGGTTATTAGCTTGAGTGCTGTTGGGTGAGCCTCAGAGCTGAGGTGCCCAATATGTGGGCCACCTTCCAGTCAGGAAGCACCTGGAGCAGCTGAAAAAGCCAGCCTAGAGAAAGGGAAGGGGGAGGGACCTCACCTTGTGGGGGAAGCGCCTATCTTGGCTCAGGACTGTTCTGGTTGCCTGTGCCTTCCTTTGAGAAGCCCAGCTATGCTTTCCCCAGCTTCTCATGCAGTGGCAAGAGAATGCTGTGCTCATGAGCTTGGGTTCAAATCCCAGCCCTGCTAGCTGGGGGGACCTTGGGCACATCTCACCTTGGTGGGCCTCAGTTTCTTTATCCATAAAATGGGGAGAACTACCAATCCTCCACTCCAATGACTGCTATGAAGTCTGAATCACATAATCTGGCATACAATAAATGCCCCACGAATACCATCATATAATCATTTCTGTTCACCTAAACTCACTTGGGTAGATTTTTGTTTCTTGCATCCCAAGGTTTTGTCTTAGATTGTCCTCCAACGGAGGTTACAGACACCTCCCATGCAGAGGCCCCAGGATTCCTGGGGTCAGGGTGGGGTCTCCTTCTCTCCCTGACCATGGAGGTGCTGTGCTCACTCCCAATGGCCAGACCGTCCTGGCAAGTGCCATTCCCCCAACCCACTCACTGCAAAGAGCAACAGGCGAGACAAACAGATGGAAGAGAAATGGCTTTTTCTTCTTCCTCTAAATAACAAGCTGGGGGAAAAAAGGGAAGGAGATGAAAAGATTTCCACTGGCTGGGAGATCAAAGAGAAATGGCCATTTTCACTGATAAACTTTGCTTAAATGCTGTCCCTGTGCCCATGCACAAAATCCTCCCAAGGCCACAACCCACGACGGGTCCAGCTCACTATTGCCTATTGATGTATCATTAATTTCTTTTTGTTTCCTGCTAAGCCGTACATCCGACTCAAGGTGAGAGAACGCAACTGGGCTGCGGCTTCTCAGATTGATAGATTGCATTTCTGTGCTGGGTCCGTTTCATGCTTGGTGACTCCACAGCAAAGCAATTATCACTGTGGAATGCATAATGGCCTAATTAATAACTAATGTCAGCTTGGCCTCTGAGCCATGATTATACTTCAGCAAACCAACTTTTTTTCTTTTAAACATTTGGAGAGAAAAATATTATTGTAATTGACTGGTTAAATTGTCAAAAGTATCCCTATCCCATGGACACAGGGTATAGTAGGAAGCACACAACACTGGAATAAGCGGTGTCCTGCTGCCAATTTGCTTGTGACTGGTTAGTGTCTAAGCGTCTGTGCCTGAGTGACTGCACTGGTAAACAAAGCCACCTTTCTAATCTGAGTGAGGGGAGTTCGTGCATGTACATACACAGTAGATGAAATAGAGGGCTATGCAGCTTTTGTTCACTGCTGTATCCCTAGGCATATAATAAAGAATAGTTTCTAAATAAATAATGGTTAAGGGCAAGGACTCTTAAGTCAGGCTGCCTAGGTTCAAATCTTATCTCTGCCACATACCCCGAGCTGGGTGACTTTGGGCAAGTTACTTAACCTCTCTGTGCCTCATTCCTCTCATTTGTAAAATATTGATCATAACAATATCTACTTTGCCGGTTAGTCATGGAGAATAATGAAATGGTGTCTTCAAAAGGCTGAGGATGTTGCCTGGAACATAGGAACAGCTATAGCAATGTTTGCCCATATTATTATGTGTCAACATTTGTTTAATAACTATTTATCCAGCACCTATTGTGTGTCAGGCACCGTGTGGGACCTGGGAAAATAATAGTCTACAAAGCGCTCCCTCCTTCCTTTGGTTAAGTGGGAGGGACAAGTATTATTTGAATAATTATGCAAACAAATATATAATTACAAACTGTGCAAAGCATTTTAAAGGTCCTGTGACAGTATGTATCAGGGAAGCTTGCTTTCTTTTGGGGGCATGGAGGCAGCCTTCCCAAGGAAGTGATATCTGGACAAAGATCTGGAAGACATGTAGGTGTTAGGTCAGTGGTTCTCAGTGGTCTTTTCCCCAGGGGATGTCTATGGACATTTTTGGTTGTCGCAGCTAAAGGAGGGTGCCACTGGCACCTGGTGGATAGGGACCGGGATGCTGCTCACATCCTGCAAAGGCCCTGGGAGGGGGGGAGAGGGTGTTTGCAAGGAAGGGTAATGAAGGGTGTGAAGAGGGAAGTGGAGTAGGCAGGTCACAAGGTAGGGACTAGAGGGCAGAGGCCCTCAGAGGTGGTGGTCAGGGGTCTAGTTTTTATTTCCAGGTACAACTGTTAAGTTACTAGAGGGTTTAAAACATGGAGGTGTGCTGTGTGCCACCGATCTCTGAAGAGCTCATTTGAACAGCTGGCAGAAAGCGCTGGATAAATGAATCTGGAAAGCAGGGGGGCTGGATTTTGTGATGCTTGAGTTGTTTTCAGGAAAGGTAGGGATGAGAACAGCCCACCCTCTGAGAGAATGTGGCTCAGAGGGCAAGGTAGAGAAGCCCATAATTCAGAAGGCACACATGTGGACAGAGACCTAGAGGATCACTGTGTCTCACAGTCCAGGTCACACCTGGGTGTAAGTGTGAAGGCTACATGAGGACATACCAAGGGGCTTAGGAGAGGAAAAGCATTCTGGAAGAAGAGAACAGAATGTGCAAAATTTCAGAAGCCTCACACAACTCACTGTCCAGAATAACTTGGGGTTAAGCTGTTAGGTAATGGGGAATGGATACAATAATTCTTCTTCACCTTAGATGGGAGAAAGCCTTTGCTGATTTTAGGAGGCAATATTTTTTAGACAATTACTTTTGTAATTACAGAAAATGATTCTAAAACAGAGATTACAAAAAGTGTTATTTTACATGGGACACAATTATAAGAGGGACTTTACCTAACAAATGCAAGCAGTGTAAACTGGTTCTTTTTACCCTCAGTGATTCCCCAACAATAAAAAAAATTATTTTACAACTCAAAGCTTCTAATAAAGTGGCAGATTCAGAGTTTGAACCCAAGTCTCACACTATTATATAAAACATAAAATTTTCTGGCTGTTTCTATTGAACCAATCCCAATTACGTTTTGATGCTTCTATACAGAGTTAAGAGCTGGACCTGGCACCCCTTGGGACTGAGGCAGAATCATCCACTTTGCAGGCAGATCTGATCTGTGTAAAGAGATTCCTGTGCTGTTTGCTTCTACCTATCTGACTTTTGTGCTCATCTCCATAACAGACATATAATGACCCCATCCCAGGATGTGTGACAATGATTTAAAAAATATGTGCAGAGAGTTTAGGAGAGTTCCTCATCTACCCTAAGCATGCAGGAGACCTGGCTGCAGCTGCAGTTCCTGACTTTGTTTCTAGTAACAGTATTCTCAGTCTTCACAGTGTTGGAAGAATCTGCTGGTTCAGTATCAGTTCATTCTTTTTTTTTTTTTTTTTTGAGACAGAGCCTCAAGCTGTCATCCTGGGTAGAATTCCGTGGCATCATATCTCACAGCAACCTCCAACTCCTGGGCTCACTCAATTCTCTTGCCTCTGCCTCCCAAGTAGCTGGGACTACAGGCACCTGCCACAATGCCCGGCTATATTTTGGTTGCAGCTGTCACTGTTATTTGGCGGGCTGGGCTGGATTTGAACCCACCAGCTCAGGTGTATGTGGCTGGCACCTTAGCCGCTCAAGCCATAGGTGCCGAGCCCATCAGTTCTTTCTTAATCCAGTGTTTGATCTCACACAGTGGGAAAGATGATGATACCAAAGATTGTTTTTTGAGTACCTACTATGTGCCAGGCATAATCTCAAGAAATCCTCCAATTACAACCCTGTAAGAGAGGGACAAATATTATCCCTGTTTTCGGGATAGGAGAGATGAAGCTTAGGGAGGGGAAGTGACCCTAAGGTGTCCCTAGGTCCTTGAGGGTAGCCAGGGTAGACCCCACAGGTCAGATATCCAAACCGATAGGGCTTATCTTCCTGAAACAAGCTCCTCCTTTGCCCTCTTTTTTATTAAATGGTGTCACGTCCCTCTGGGGTTAGCCCCACAGCCCAAGACCCAGGCCCTTTATCTCCATTTGTTATGTCAAGCCAGTGCCCCAACTTCTAAACTTTTCCAAACCAGCCCCCTCTTTGTGCCTTTTCTGTCCCCCATGAGTGATTGTCTCATGTCTTAAGTGTCCTCAAGCATGTCCTGGGTCATCCCTTTTCTGTCCCACACATCTCCAGAGACATCTTTCTAGAACAGCCCTCAGCTCATGTTGTCCTCATGCATCCAAAATGCCTCAGAGCACCTCTTCTGCCATAGACTTACTTGGCATTTAGGACCCCAGTGTCCTACCCTCACGCCTTTCTCATCACACTGCTCACTGAACAGCCATTATGCATTTTCAGGTTTCTGTGAGCTATGCATTGCACTGAACAAGTCCCACATGTTGCCATTTCTTTAATCCTCATGACAAACCTCTATTGCTAAGTACCACTTTGTTGATGAGAAAACTGAGGTTCTGAAAGAGGGGAAGTGACTTTCCCAGATCACCAGTGATCAAACTGACGCTCAAACTCGGGTCTGCCTGCTGCCAAGGCCTGTGATCACTGCCACACCTCATTTCCATGTTCTGCCCAAATCTGCCTAATTTTGGCTAGGGCTTCCCTTCCTCCAGAAAGCCTTCCCTGATTGCCTGACTAAAAATTAATTACTCCCTCCTCGGCACATGCAGGACACTTTGCTCCTAATGCACATTTGCTTTTTTCTTAGTGGACCTTGGGTGTGGGCTCCCAGTGACGGCTCAGCCTCCCTGCTGGTCAGAGCTCGTCTCTTCCCCTAGCTGGCCCAGTACAGAACATGACACACAGTAAGAGCTTTCTAACATCTGCCAAATTGTTGAAATCCTTTCTTGTTCCTGCTTTGTTCTGCCCTGGTCTTGGCAGGCCTCATGAGTTCCATCCTGTTCATTTGTCCAATGTACCACTTAAAAAGCTTATGCGTTTTCAGGGTTCTGTCCTGTCCTCCAACAGTGAGTGAGGTGCTTTGCCCCTCAGGGGGTCCATTACACAGCTGACAGGGTTATGTACTCTCCCAAGTCTGGTTTTTCTCCCCAGCTTGGGAACACAATGTTAAAATAACACCCTTGGCTCGGTGCCTATAGCTCAACCGGCTAAGGCGCCAGCCACCTACACCTAAGGTGGCGGGTTTGAATCCCCAGCCCGGACCCGCCAAACAACGACGGCTGCAACCAAAAAATAGCCGGGGGTTGTGGCGGGCGCCTGTGGTCCCAGCTACTTGGGAGGCGGAGGCAAGAGACTCGCTTGAGCCCAGGAGTTGGAGGTTGCTGTGAGCTGTAATGCCACGGCACTCTACCCAGGGGGACGGCTTGAGGCTCTGTCTCAAAAA
>CAUYTI010039215.1:0-13683 GCA_963575145.1 Galago senegalensis | reverse complement strand
TGTCTTATAGGGGTACAGGTGAATCTTTCTAAGAGTAGAATGTGAACGTTTTAAAGCACTAACTGAGAAAATGACATGAAGGCTGTGTTGACCAGTTTGATGGAAGTATTTCAGAATGCATGTCAAAACCCCACACTGTACCCCAGAAGAGTATCAATGTACATAGTTAACATTCAATAAAAAAAAAAAGAAAAAGAAAAAAAAAAGAAAACTCGAATGATGCACTTCAGAACAGACAGGATTTGGGAGGAGTTTGAAAAATTTGCACATCAGTTGGAAAGGTCATTCCACTTGTCTTGATAATTTTTCTCACACAAGTGAGAAACAACTAATATAGACATCTTTCTTTTAGGTCTGTGATGGCTAAATGGAGTGACTGTGCCATCTTATTAGGAATAGAGGGGAGGAAAGTTTCAGATATATAGAACAGACCTTCTAAAAACAGCTTTAAAATTTTGGTACTGGAAAATACAGGCTTATGTTCAGGCTCTAAATAATGTCACTCAATAATAATTTTTAAAATACAGCACATGAACATTTTTAGTAATAAATCTCAAGAGAAACATGTTATGTTAAATAAACACATACATGCATATATGCTATATAAAAATTCAATATGCACCACAAGGGGAGCTCTGATAATCACGAATTTTAAAAAGATATGTATGAAACTGAGTACATTTTACAGACTCTGCAAAACAAGGCAATGTTCCAAGCTAGTCCTTATTAACTACATTAGAAGGAAGAGCAAATTAAAATATATCACAAAAGACTATAAGCAAGTCTAAACCAATGATTCACTCTATTTGGGTGATCTGATCATAGATAGATGTAGATTGTGGCCCATATTTCAGGTATAGTATTTGACATTTTGGCTTATGAGAAGTTGTAAAAATAAATAATAATTATCTTCAAGTTGTATTTGGAGAAAGACAAAAGAAACATAGAAACAAACTGATTTGTGATTCATCCACTGCTTAAGCAAACTAGTGTAATCTTGTGAGAATAAGGAAAGAAGATGAAATGCACAGATCTGTTTTGTCAACATTGTTTTAAAGGAAATCATTTTCAAATTGTAAAGATATAAAAAAAATTATTTGGGAATTAAAATCATTGGGATAAATTATCATTTGACAAATGATTCCTGATGTAATCATTTCCACTTTCTCTCTACAATATGTATGAAAATAGGGGAAAAAAGCTCACTCCAGGATCAATGACAGTGAATCATTAAAAGCATACTGGAGGAATTTCCA
Organism: Galago senegalensis; assembly: GCA_963575145.1. Taxonomy (NCBI): domain Eukaryota; kingdom Metazoa; phylum Chordata; class Mammalia; order Primates; family Galagidae; genus Galago; species Galago senegalensis. The sequence goes on along the minus strand of CAUYTI010039215.1, from coordinate 12,427 downwards.
CGAAGAAGAAGAAGTGGCGGGGGGGGGGGGAGGAGGAAGAAAACAAATTGTATGAGACTGGAAAATGACAGAAATGGAGCAAATTTCCCTGTATGAAAATCTTTATAAATCTCCTTAGTTGTTACCCACTGTGTGTCTGCCATGCTCTTTGCTTTATAGAGCATGACTTCGTATCTTGGATTTTAAAAGTTTTTAGTGTTATTTCCTAGAATGTTTTCTAAAATTCATAGTTCCTGATTCATCAAGGGAAAATGTTACCAAGTATTAGTGTTACTGAGGTAGGTTGAAAAATGTCCCCCAAGTATGAACATATTCTAATTCCTGCAATCTGTGAATGTTATCTTATATGGCAAAACGTACTTTATAGATGTGATTACATAAAGGATGTCAAAATACATAAATTATCCCAGATATCCACATGGGCACAGTATTAATCATAAGGATTTTTTTTGTTTATTTATTAAATCATACCTGTGTACATTAATACTATCATGGGGTACAGTGTGCTGCTTTTATATACAGGTTGAAATATTTTCATCATATCTGGTTAACATAGCTTTCATGGCATTTTTGTAGTTACTGTGTTAAGACATTTACACTCTACATTCAGAAAGATTCACATGTACCCTTATACAATGAACCATAGGCATGATCCCATCAATCACCCTTCTTCCATTCTTGAGATATTTTGCTAAGATGAATATGTTCCAGCTCCATCCATGTAAACATGAAAGAGGTAAAGTCTTCATCTTTCTTTATGGCTGCATAGTGTTCCATGGTGTACATATATCACAACTTATTGATCCATTCATGGGTTGATGGGTACCTGGGCTTCTTCCATGACCTAGCGATATAAATTGGGCTACAATAAACATTCTGGTACAAATATCTTTGTTGTAGTGTGATTTTTGGTCTTTGGGGTATATACCTAGTAGAGGAATTATAGGATCAAATGGCAGGTCTATTTTTAGTTCTCTAAGTGTTCTCCAGATGTCTTTCCAAAAGGAACCTATTAGTTTGCAATCTCACCAGCAGTGTAAAAAGTGTTCCCTTTTCTCCACATCCACACCAGCATCTGTGATTTGGGGATTTTATGATATGCACTAATCTTACTGGTGTTAGAAGATATCTCAAAGTAGTTTTGATTTGCATTTCTCTGATGATTAAGGATGATGAGCATTTTTTCATATATCTGTAGGCCATGCTCCTGTCTGCTTCAGAGAAGTTTCTCTTCAAGTCCCTTGCCCACTCTGAGATGGGATCACTTGTTCTCTTCTTGCTAATACGTTTGACTTCTCTGTGGATTCTGGTTATTTAACCTTTGTTGGAAACATAACCAGCAAATATCTTCTCCCATTCTGAGGGCTGTCTTCTTGCTTTACTTACTGTGTTCTTGGCTATGAAGGTCTTTAGTTTGATGAGGTCCCACTAGTGTATTTTTGATGTTGCTTCAATTAACCATAAGGATCCTCCTCATAAAATTTTTGCCCAGGCCAATTTCTTCAAGTGTTTTCCCTACACTTTCTGCTAGTATTTTTATAGTATCATGTCTTAAGTTTAAATCTGTAATCCAGTGAGAGTCCATCTTAGTTATTGGTGAAAGGTGTGGACCCAGTTTCAGTCTTCTGCAGGTTGCCAGCCAATTCACCCAACACCATTTGTTAAATAGGGAATCTTCTTTAATTGGCTTATCAAAGATCATATAATGGTAAGTAACGGGGTTCATCTCTTGATTCTCTATTCTGTTCCATACATCTACCTCTCTTTTGCGCCAATACCATGCTGTTTTGATCACTATCAATTTATAGTATAACCTGATGTTTGGTACTGTGATTCCTCCTGCTTTGTTATTATTTTTGACTAATATCTTGGCTTCCTGTTTAAGTCCAGGGAGATGGTCTGATTCTAGGTATTGGCCCATTTCTTCCACATTGTTGAATTTCTGTGCATAACAGTTTTTTGTAGTAGTCATAGATAATCTCTTGTATCTCTGTGGTATTGGTTGTTGTTTCCCTTTTTCATTTCTTATTGAGGTTATTAATGTTTTTACTTTGCTGTTTCTAGTTAATCTGGCTGAAGGTTTATCAGTTTTATTTATCTTTTCAAAGAACCAACTTTTTGTTTCATTAATTTTCTGAGTGATTCTTTTATTTTCAATTTCATTTATTTCTTTTTTTCATTGCTACATATCATAGTTTATTTTATTAAGTAAAACTGTTTATTATTTATTAAATAAACTACCTATTATTAGGTAGATTTCAGTATCTTTTATCTAGGTTTAGATTGGAATGTTCTTCCTTTTCCATTTATTTAAGATGATTCATTAGATCATTGGTGTGCTCTCTTTTTGTTTTTTGAGTCTAGGCATAATAAATGTCCCTCTGAAGACTGCTTTGCAGTGTCCCACAGGTTTTAGTAGCTTGTGGCTTCATTGTTATGTTTGAAGAATTTAACAATTTGCTCCTTTATCTCTTCCTTGACCCAACTGTAATTCAACATAGGTTGTTTAGTTTCCATGCCTTTGTGTGATGATGAAAATTTTTGTTGGAGTTGAGTTCCACCTTTATTGCCTTGTGGTATAAGAAGATACAAGACATAGTTTCAATTCTTTTGATTTTGCTGAGGTTTGTTTTTTGTCCTAAGATATGATCTATTTTGGAGAATGTTCCATGGGCTGATGAGAAGAACATACACTCCTTAGCTTTGGGATAGTATGTTCTGTATTTATCTATTAAGCACAATTGTTCTAGGATCACATTTAAATCCCTTGTATCTTTATTTAGTTTCTGTTTAGAGGATCTGTCCAGCTCTGCAAGAGGTGTGTGAAAAATCCTGACTATTGTGGTGTTATAGGATATATGTTGTTCAGACCAATTAAAGTCTGTTTCCTAAATATGGAAGCATTTAGGTTGAATACATAAATATTTAGAATTGAAATGTCTTCTTGTTGTACGGTTCCCTTGATCAATATGAAGGATCCAACTGTGTCCTCCTTAACTTTAGTTGCTTCAAATCCACCAATATCTCAAAATAAGATTGCAAATCCCTCTTGTCTTCTGATTTCCATTTGTCTGAAATATTGTTTTCCATCCCTTCATCCTGAGTCTTGTTTTGTCCTTCAAGTCTAGGTGTGTCTCCTGGAGATAAGGATGGCTTGCTGCTTTTTTTTTTTAATCCAATTGGCCAGCCTGTGCACTTCAGTGGGGAATACAAGTCATTAACATTTATGGACAGAACTTATCAGTCTGGTGGAGTTCTATTCATCTTATTTCATGAAAATCCATTGCTTAGTTTTATCCTTTGTGTCATTTTTCCTTTAGTTTCTGTATGCTTACTTTGCTGGTGGTTCATTGTGATGGTCAGTATGGAGAATAAACCTAAGTATTTCCTGTAGAACCGGTCTTGTTGTGGAAAATTTCCTCAATATTTACATATCAGTAGAAGATTTGATTTCTCCATCAATTTTAAAGCTTAGCTTAGCAGAATATGGAATTCTGGGCTGAAAATTGTGTTGTTTAATAAGGTTAAAGATAGGTGACCATTCTTTCCTGGCTTGAAAACTTTCAGTTGAGAATTCTGCTGTCACAGATGGATCTGCTCCTGTAGGTCAATTGGTGCTTACTCCTAGCTACTTGCCAAACTTTCTTTTTCATCTTGACTTTGGACTGGTTCATGACAAAGTGTCTTGAATAAACTATGTTGAGATGAGATGAGCAAGGGTTCAATATCCCTATGAAAGGAGTATGTTAGACTCTTTGGTGATACTTGGGAAATATTCATTTATGATATCTTCCAGTAGGTCTTCCATTCCTCTGGGGAAGTATTCTTCCCCTTATGAGATATCCATAATTCATTTGTTTGAATGAATTCATAATTCTGTCAGTGAACTTTCTGCTTTTACTCTCATCTCTTCTGCCTCTTTAACTACCATTGTTAGCTCAAAAGCTTTCTTCTCTAGCTCTGAGATTCTTTCTTTTCTATGGTCTAATCTGTTATGATAATTTCTACTGCATCTTTAAGTTCCCTGAGTGACTTCTTCAATTCCTTGAGCTCCACTATATCCTTTCTATATTCTTTATACCTTTCATCCTTCATTTGGTTCTGTTTTTGGATTTCCTTATGGGTTTTTTTTCCCATTTTCTCAGCAATTTCCTTCAACTATTTTTACCATCCATATTTTAAATTTCTTTCTGTCATTTCTAACATTTCTTTATAGGTGGAATCCTCTTCAGTAGCTACCTTATGATCCCTTGATGTGGTTTCTCTGTTCTGGGTTTTCATGCTGCCAGGATTTTTCTGTTGGTTCCTCTTCATGAGTGATTTCTTCTTCTCTACTTCCTTCTCCTACTTTTTCCTTTCACTTCCTCCTTTTCTTTAAATTATCTTGTCTATGTGCTTAGATGTTGCAGTGCCCTTTTGATTTAGTAACATAAGGAAGAGGAAGGAGAAAGAAGGGAGAAATGTTTAAAAAAAGAGAAAAGAAAAAGAAAAAAATGGAGTAAAAGGAAGGCCTGACAGAAAGAAGAGAACAGAAAGAGAGTGACATAAGTAATAATGGTGTTCAACACAGTGCTTTGACCCCCACTGACAATTTCCAGTCTCTTGGGGGCTGGGTTGCATGAGTCCATCCAGGTCAAATCAGAAACAAGACCCCATCTCCACCAAAAAGACAATTACAAAATAAAACAGCCGTGTGTTGCAGTGGGGACCAACCAATAGGCATCCTTCCAAAGACCCAAACTAGAAGCATCCCCTAGACCAGGGAATCAAGATCTCTTTCAGCCAAGCCAGTTCTTTAGTCCCTCAGCCCAGGCTTCAGAGTGAGTTTCTGTCCCATAAATGGAACAAAGATTGACAAAGAATAAAACATATCAGAAAAAATAATAACAATAATAAAAACATTTAAAGAAAATCAAAAATAAAATTAATTAAGTGTAAAAAAATGTGGGGAGTATCTTAGTTGTTATATGAGAAATTTGTGTGGGAAAGATAAGAAAAGTAGACAAATCTTTACGAAAAGAGAGAATAAAGGAGAGTAATGGAAAGAAAAAATAAAAGGCATAGGAAAACTATAGCAAAGATGGAACCCTTAATATTGCAGAAAGTAAAAATGCAAAAATAAAAATACAACCAAAAGAAACAAAACAAACAAACAAAAAACCTAATGGGAAAAAAAGAATAACAGGAGAAGAAAACTGTAACAAAAATGGAACCCTTACTATTGAAGAAAGAAACAATGAAAAATTGTGAATACAAAAGAAAAAGGGGGGGAAGTTGAAAAAAATTTAAATGATGGAAATATCCCTTTGCCATACAATGTCTAGGCAACAGACAACATTCTGGGGTATAAGAGGCCAATCACAATGCTGATACAGCTGTACAAGATGCAGGCTGGAAGCCTCTATCTTGCTAAGGAGACCTGGTCTCGTCTTCCTGATGACTTTGCCTTCAATCCCCACAAAGTTGGGAGCCTAAAGCTCTCATCAGCCTACTAAATAGACATGCCTCAACCATTCCAAACCTTGTCCGATGGCCATGCAATGGTTTTCCCAAGAAAGCATTTTTCACTCAAATCTTCCCATGGGTGGCTGCACAGGCCAGAAGGCACACCAGAACCAGCCTTACACTAGGACCCTGCAGCCTGTTCCTATAAAGCTTCTCTCCCACAATGGCTACACCTGGCCCACAGCTGAACAACATTAATTCCACTCTGCCCAGTGGCTCAATCCCAGCCCCAGGGCACTGTTCAAGCTCACTTGCTTGCCCAAGCTCTCCCAAAGAAACTCCAGCAAATGCCCAAGTCCAAGGGGAAAAAAAGTGTTCTTTTCTGTCTGAAAACCATTGCAGAACGGGCCAGCCTCTGCCAGCACACAAACACTAGCCTTCTGTGTCAGTTGTCCACTGCTCCCAACCTTTTTGTTGGCTCATGGATTCTCCTGCTGCCTTCCTGTGCCTCCAAAGCAATGTTTCTGGGCAAGGCCCATCAGCCAAAGATGGCTGGAATTCTTTCTCCACAGTCTCTCTATGCATGGGCACAAAAGAGATGTCTCCAGTCCACCATCTTGCTCCACCTCTGGAGACTTTTCTTCTAAGTATGGCAAGAATTGGAAGTAGTGAGAAAATATGAAAGTAAAATTCAATGGAAGTTTTGTAGGGGGTTGGGGAGAGGAGGGAGGATAAATCCACACCTAATGGTGCAACACACATATTCTGCATATTCTGGATGAAGAACACTCTTGTAACCTCAAATTCAAATGTACAAATGCGAATTATGTAACCAAAATGTGTGTACCCCTGTAATATTCTTAAATAAGAAATAAATCTTAAAATATAATTTTAAGGAAAAAGAAGAGCTGGAAAATCTGTGTCCAAATAATAAGTCTTCTGTTATATTTTAATTTTTCACATAGATAAAGGATGCAGTCATGTTTCTTGAGTATTTTTCCTGACCTGTGCAATCAGATTCTCTCACTCAGATGAGAAGTGGATAGCAACAGAAGTCTTAAAGGTAATTTAATAGATCTAAATAAGGTGTTTAAATTATATTAGAAAATAATAACTCTGAATATTATAATTCTTCTTTAAATCCAAGATTAGTGTTTTGGTGTTTTATATAAACATGAAATCAAATTAATTTGTTTTAAACTGTTATGGAGTTCTCTAAGTATAAAATCATATCATCAGCAAAGAGGGAGAGTTTGACCTCCTCTGCTTCCATTTGGATGCCTTTTATTTCCTTCTTTTGCCTGATTGTATTAGCTAGAACTTCCAGCACTATGTTGAATAGTAGTGGCGCTAGAGGACAACCTTGTCTGGTTCCAGTTCTAAGTAGTAAAGCCTTCAGTTTTACCCCATATAAATCCAGTGGGTTTGTCATAGATGGCTTCAATCATTTTAAGAAATGTGTCACCTATGCCTATATTCTTCAGTGTTCTAATTAGAAAAGGATGCCAAATTTTATCAAATGCTTTTTCTGCATCTATTGAGAGGATCTTATGGTCTTTGTTTTTGCTTCTGTTGATATAGTGAATAATGTTTATGGATTTGCGTATGTTAAACCAGCTTTGCATCCCTGGGATACAACATACTTGATCATGATGTATGACTTTTTTGATGATTAGCTGGAATTTATTGGCTAGAATTTTGTTGAGAATTTTTGCGTCTATATTCATTAGTGAAACTGGTCTGAAGTTCTCCTTTTTAATTGGGTCTTTTCTGGTTTTTGGTATCTTGGTGATGTTTGCTTCATAGAACATGTTGGGGAAGATTCCTTCCTCCTCAATTTTTTGGAATAATTTCTGCAGTATGGGAATAAGCTCTTCTTTGAAGGTTTAATAGAATTCTGATGTGAAGCCATCTGGACCAGGGCATTTTTTGTTCGCAGATTTTTTTATTGTTTCTTTGATCTCCATGCTTGAAATTGGTTGGTTGAGATATATTTTTTCCTGGCTAAGTCTAGGGAGAAGGTGTGATTCCAAATACTGGTCCATTTCCTTCACATTGTCAAATTTCTGGGCATAGAGTTTCTGGTAGTATTCAGAAATAATCTCTTGTATCTCTGCAGCATCTGTTGTTATTTCCCCTTCATCATTTCAGATTGAAGTCACTAGAGATTTTACTTTTCTATTTCTAGTTAGTCTGGCCAAAGGTTTATCTATTTTATTTATTTTTTTCAAAAAACCAATTGCTTGTTTCATTACTTTTCTGAATTATTATTTTCTTTTCAATTTCATTAATCTCTGATTTAATTTTGGATATTTCTTTTCTTCTGTGGGGTTTAGGCTTAGATAGTACTTCTTTTTCCAGTTTTGTAAGATGCTAGTGAGTTTGGTTTTTTTTTTCTTTTTTTTATTTTTATTGAATGTTAACTATGTACATTAATGCACTTCTGGGGTACAGTGTGGGGTTTTGACATGCATTCTGAAATACTTCCATCAAACTGGTCAACACAGCCTTCATGTCATTTTCTGTTAGTGCTTTAAAACGTTCACATTCTACTCTTAGAAAGATTCACCTGTACCCCTATAAGACAAACCTCAGAAGTGATCCCTCCAAACCCCCTCCCTCCTCCCATTCCCCCCTCCCTTCTCCCTATTTATTTTATCTTGCCACACATTACCTGCCACCTGTGCTGTGTTTAGGGCCAAGTAACCAGAAGACAGGGAAAGAAAAATTTCAGTAGGTGTTTGCCCCATTTTCTTTGTATGGGGTAATTGGCGATCTTGGCTCTACTCCACTCAAAGAAACCAAAGAAAGTTGCCAGGGACTGGCTGTGCCCTTGCAGAGAAGAGCTGGACTAAGACCATGCAGTCCTTTATGGAAGAATGTTCTGCTGAACTGGGAAATTACTAGAACTCTCCAGACATTTTATAGTCTTAGGGTCTGTGTTTAGGACTTCGTTTTTAATTATTTAGACTGGAAAGCCTACGAAATCATGGATTTTTTTTTCTTCTTCCACTAGTACAACTCCAGCCTGGTACATCATAAGTACTTAATACAATTTGTTGATGAATGACTAAATGGTTGATTAAATAAATAAATGATTAACTTTGGATTATTGGTTTTTCAAGTCCTAAAACTCTTGATTTATTTTTAAGTAGTAATTAATAATTTTCACTGTTCCTTAAGAAGACAGATGTAATACCAAATTAAGACTCATATTTAATTCAGATGTGTAGCTACATATGAAAGGAAATTTACATTTCTGATGGAAAGATCCAACTACAGTAAACCATACTTTCATCTGCCCCAACTTCTACTGAAAAAATAATTTGACTAAAAAATAATTTGTATTCAAAAGCATAAAAAACATAAGCATTTCAGCCAAGCAAAGGAAAATAATCTTAGTAGACCTTAAAGATATTTGACGATGTAAAAATTCATCTGATACCTTAGTGACAAATCCTTTTTTTTCCTTGTATATAGGAACATCCTCACATCAGGAATCTGCTTGTCTTTTGGGTTAAGCACTCCAATTCCTTAGCAGTTGGGTTTGAGCTCCTTATTATGTGGCTGTGGTGATGTCATTTTGCACAAAGACTTTCGCTTCTTTACTCTTAAGCTTTAGTAAGGAAAGAGGAGGGAAATTGAAGTATTTTTTTAAATGCTGTTGTTATTGAGAGAGGATACCTGAAAAAAGTGAGGTCTAAGAGAACAGAGGTCTTCTCAAGGAGACCCCAAGGATACACCTGTGAGGTCCTCCCCATGGTGACTCAGCTCTTCGGAATTTGTAAAAACTGAACTTCCTGGGACCTGGAAACTACTGCTTGTTTCCACTTCTGTAAAAGTTCACAGTTCTTTAATAGCCAGAGCCTACTTCTCCAGCTTGATTCAAACTGACTAAGAAGAAAGGTACCCATGGGCTGGAACTTTCTGACTCGGGATAAAAAAGAGACGACTGAGCCAGGCCGGGATCTCGGCCATTTTGAATTCTTCTGTGCTGTGGGTTCACTGGCTGAAACAAAGCCCTTCCTCTTTTAAACATGGTGTTTTGGTGTTCTTTCTCTCCACTGGGCCTCATCTTCCTGCAACACTATCAGCCAAGAAATTTCGTAGATTTATAGGCTGTTACAAAGCCTATAATTCACACAGAAGGTCATGATCATAAATTCCTAAATGATAGTGTCTCTCCTTTATGACGTTTTATTTTCTCAGTTGCACAGAGGGGGGAAAATGGAATAAAGAAAGTATACTTTACCCCAAAAAGCAATACCCAAAACACCGTTCACGGTTGGTTAGTAAAGGTTAGCACTTTACTTTCTTTTCTTCGTTTCAAATAAAAGAAACAACTTAACAACAGAAAGTATTACAGCAATTTACAAATAATCAAGGTGATCTAATGTTAATGTAAAGGGTGCAGGAGGAGTAGGACAAGGCCAGCAGTAACTCTACTTTCAGGCTGCTCCATTGTCTCTGATATAATTGGATCATTATGCGAACAGAGCCTAGAGAGATTAATAGAAAATAGTGTGTTTTTCATATGATATCTTTTCTCCATCGAATTTAAAGCCTATTTCTAAAGTTTTATTCTTCTGAGTACCTTAGCAGGTTGATCATGGGCTTTCTTCTAGGTCAAATTCTACTGCCCAGGCCCCTGATACTAAACTGCAGCTGCCTTTCTCTGGCCTCTACTCTAAACTACTCTTACCCAGAAATAGTTCTAAATTCAGTATCCAAAGAGGTACTATCTTTCCAGGAAAACACGAAGTTTCATTGTATAGCTAACTGAAATACTTAAACTTCCCTAAAATAAAATGAAAGTAAGGATGATCAACAGCAAATTAAGACACAGAATAAAGTTTCATGGGACTTTTCACATGTGAAAGAAACTACATATTTAATGGTCCAAATGCTTGATCACAAATCAGAAAATTGGGTACCAGTGTAAACTGCTTTTAACTGTCTAACTCCATGCATACCATTTACTTTCCCTAGACCAGTGATTTTCAAACTTTGTTATCTCATGACATACTTGAACCTATAGTTAAACTTCCATGCCACACTTAAATCATGTTGATCGAAAAAAAAAGAGAAAAAAAAGAACATTCCTACTGTGATTTGAACTTCATTTGAAAATAATTTAATTAATGACCTTTAAAAACATTTGCAACACACCTATGATCCTCTCACTACACACCAGTGTGCTGCAGCACAGACACGTTGAAAATCACTGCCCCAGACCATTTTTCCATCTTGAAATCAAAAGTAACTATAACCATCTTTTTATTTGGATGTGGAAATTCACTACTTCAAGGACAATAGTGACTGTCCTGATATTTTCCCTCCTTGTGAAGCAATTACATTTTCTGCCTAGATTACTGAATGACTGTGATTCCTTAAGAATTACTTATTCTTAAGCACAATGACTTAGTGATAATATCTCAATGTCACTAATTCCAAATAATTTTTTCTGCTATGATACGTGTTACCTTAAGCTTCAGAGGATTTTTTTCTTTGTTTCTAGGAAATTTTCAGCTCTACTGTATCTAAACATTTTTTGATCCAGATTTCGCCCTGAAATTCCATTTTCAACTGTGTCTTTCTCATTCATATATACTCTAACAACTTATGCATGGTCCTCAGCTTTTTGATATCATTCAAAGGAGCTTCAATCTCCTTTTACATCTTATTCTTTTGCATCTTCTTTTCCTTGTAGTTCTTCTACTTAAGATTCTTTATAAATTCTTCTGCACCATGAATGATTCTAGAATGATAATTCCGTGTCTTAGTTTGTGCTTACTCAAGGTGAGGTTATTCAAGTTTTGTCTTGCTATTATTCTTTCCCTCTTTCTTTTACTGATTTTTTTTCTCTTTTTTCCCACCGTATATCATATCTCCTATTTTACTTTCCTTCTCATACTTAATGTATCTCACATTTTCTTTTTGTTAAGATACATTTGTGAGTGAATTCCCCTTGACACCATTTGCCCCTTATTTCAGATTCCTTTTACAGTTCTTCTGAGCTTCAGAGTGAGTATTTTCAATATTTGCCCGAATTCATGTGAATAGAGGAGTCAGCATTTGACTTAAAATTTTCAAAATACTTGCTGAGAAATTTGAGTCCATCTTTCTTTTCTGAAATCCTATACCAAGAGCCAGTCTACCCAGCTTGCTCTCTGCACTATTTCTCAGAAATAAGCTTTGTTTTGCTCTTGCCCCTGAATGTAAGAACAGTATAGTCATAAATTATTTTTACCATTTCCTAGTGTTACTTATTTATCCCCTTAGTGAATATTCCCCCAAATTGAGTGGTATTCAGGGTACTTCTTAGGACTTTACTGAATCCCAAGCTGCCAAGAGTTATTTTCTGTTACACAAGAGCATCTGGAAATTTTTGCTTCTTTTTTCTGACACTGTTCAAGTTTATAGCATAAGCTTGTCTCAGTGCCCTTATCTGCTTCCTACTTATTTCTTCTTGAGAAATAAAAAATAAATACCTTTCCCATTTACTTATATGAGTTCAGAAGAGGAATTTTCTGTGATCTTGCCCCCTAACTATTATTTCACAGTCTTTTATGTGTACATTACTTCATTTAGTTTCTATTGTTCCAGTCTCCCATTAGTTTTCTATAATACTTAGCTATTACGATCGAATACATTGCCAAATTTATAATCATGTTATAATACTGTGGGACTGTCTATGTGGAGGTAATCATATCTATTGAGATAAGTATGGGGGGGCTCAAAAAGGAGCAACATGCAGCGTACGGCCTACAGATACATGAAAAAATGCTCACCATCCTTAATCATCAGAGAAATGCAAATCAAAACTACTCTGAGGTATCATTTAACTCCAGTAAGATTAGCCCATATCACAAAATCCCAAAACCAGAGATGCTGGCGTGGATGTGGAGAAAAGGGAACACTCCTACACTGCTGGTGGGAATGTAAACTAATACGTTCCTTTTGGAAAGACATCTGGAGAACA
>CAUYTI010039214.1:0-88946 GCA_963575145.1 Galago senegalensis | reverse complement strand
GGTCCCAGCTACTTGGGAGGCAGAGGCAAGAGACTCGCTTGAGCCCAGGAGTTGGAGGTTGCTGTGAGCTGTAATGCCATGGCACTCTACCCAGGGGGACAGCTTGAGGCTCTGTCTCAAAAAAAAAAAAAAAAAAAGAAGCTCTTAGCAAATGGGTAAAACTTGTTGATACCATTTTTTCTTTAAGATATTATTTCTTTGATTTGGGGAAGACTTAGTCTTGTAAAGGCAGATTTCAAGGAGAGGATTCGCTTCCTTAGAAGATACAATCCTTGCTTTCAATATCCTGGCAATAAAGTTGGTAAAAAGGCCTGGGAAGGGCAGCACTTGTGTCTCAAAGGAGTAAGGGTGCCGGCCCCATATACCGGGGGTGGCAGGTTCAAACCCGGCCCTGGCCAAAAACTGCAAAAAAAAAAAAAAAAAAAAAAAGGCCTGGAACTTGGCATCTGGAATGTATGAATTTGCTTAGTTCCTGTTTTGAGTGGGTTACCACCCTCTCAGCTAACTGCACTTGGTGATACCAGTCGAATACCCTTTGTTCTCCCCTATCCAGAAAACTTAAAAACTTCTGCTCATATAGGAAAGGACAGTCACTCAGAAGCACTGAGTTGGAGGGACATCTAAGAAGCCACCTGTTTTGTGAACATCTAATGCTCAAACATTCTTATTTTAAGTTTATAGTTAATGTCTGCTTTCCACACTCATTTCTGGAGGTGTTAGGCACCTCCTATTCCTGACCATTTTGAGAAATATTCAGTTTAAATCAGACTGGTATTCAGCTTTGTCTATTGCTAAAGCTTGGACTTTATGGAATAGTATGTATGGTCATGTGGATGGAGTAATAACATTAAGAATGAGTCAAACTTTTATCAACAGAAACACCAGAAAACAGGCCATCTGATAACTAATGTAGAGTTGGAGACTCAGGAAATTATTAAATTTGAATCTAAAATGAGATGATCTAACAAGGATCTCAAAAGACTTTTTGTTCCTTCCAGGTGTACATCTTGAGAAACTGGGGGAGTTTGTGTATTTGAACATAAAACCAGATACTTCTCAAAGATATGTTAGCTAAATTTTGCTTTGAGTTTTGTGGTTGACCTGAAATCCCAATACAAAGGAGAAGCCCAAGAGTATGAAACCAGATCAACCAAAATATGAGAGTGTTCGTAGGAATACTTTGTGACCTGAGGCCGCTAAGGATCCCTCGACTCTAATTACAGTGTGGCCTCATTCAATAAAATGTAGGAAGATTGCGTGATTTCTTTATTGATTCTGGCACCTGTTACATCTTTATTAAATTTACACATGTCCTGAAGTAGGTCTCCAATTATACAAAGCATCTTTTAAGACAATGTATTGATTCATAGAACTCACAGTTTTAATAATGTGCTCTGGAGAGATGTGAAGCAAGTCACGTACTGTGTAATCTAGTTTCTATCAGGAAACACAAAGACTGATAAAAGGAGCTTTCATTTTAAGGATAAAGTGGAGAAAACTTATGCCGCATAAAAGTATTTATAACAACCCAATAAAAAAGAAACTATTTGAAGGGAACAAGTATTTTCAATATTTTATAAAATGTATTGAAAATTTCTATATATGTGACCAATAATTTGGGCATATTGCATATACACATTTTGGAGAAATGAAATTCTTAACTGTTTTATGTATCCAGACTTGGGAAAAATCAGTGGGAATAATTGTAGAAATTATTATATTATATTCAGAAGCATTCTGTTATCTTCTACAACACATTCATTCTGGAAATTATTTCAAATATTATTCTAATATTAACCATAATAAAAATAATACAATTTATTATTTCAATTACATTTTTCCTCTTCCTTCAAAGTAATACATCTGTTATAGAGTTGCAGAGATTTAGGTGCTGCCTATGGCTCAGTGTGTACGGTGCCGGCCCCATACACCAAGGGTGATGGGTTCGAACCTGGTCCTGGCCAGCTAAACAGCAGTGGCAACTGCAACAAAAAATAGCCAGGTGTTGTGGGTGCCTGTAGTCCCAGCTAGGTGGGAGGCTAAGGCAGGAGAATTGCTTAAGTCCAAGTGTTTGAGGTTGCTGTGAGCTGTGATGCCACAGCACTCTACTGAGGGCAACAAAGTGAGACACTATCTCAAAAAAAAAAAAAAAAGAATTACAGAGATTCTATTAGGTTAGCGTATGTTTTTAAACATCAGCATAGTGGAGAACTGAAGATAAATATATGACATTAGGATTCATTATTTGTTTGAAAATTTTTTTAAGGAAGAAAGGAAATATAAATATATCATTAGAAATCATACTGTTTGCTAGCATGGGTAGGGCTCACTTAAGAATAGATGGTTGAAGGGTTCTGCTTTTAATTGTTTGGAATAACAAAGTTTAGATTTATTGCCTGCTGAAACAATGCAGAAAACAAACAAACAAAAAAAGCTGAGGAAAACAAATAAAAAGCCCCAGGCATATAATCCTATGCTTATGTATTTATTTTCTTTTTGAGACAGAGTCTCACTATGTCACCCTCAGTAGAGTGCCGTGGCCTCACAGCAACCTCAAACTCTTGGGCTTAAGCGATTCTATTTCCTCAGCCTCCCAAGTAGCTGGGACTACAGGTGCCCACCACAACGCCTGGCTATTTTTTGGTTATAGTTGTCATGGTTTAGCAGGCCCTGGCTGGGCTTGAACCCGCCAGCCTGGGTATATGTGGCCGGTGCCCTACTCACCGAGCTATGGGAGCCAAGCCTAATCCTATGTTTTTATAATTACACATTTATATTGAATACCCCCTCTATGGCAAGGATTGAGATAAAGAGCTGCATGCATGGCAGGGTGCGAAGCAAAAGTGCTGCTATTAGGACATTAAAAATATAGCCGAAAGCAAATATTAATCATAACTTCTTGGGAAAGAAACAGGAGGCACCAACGACCACTTGCTGTTCTTGTCTAAGCAGAACAGAAGGATCCGCTGTTCCTGATTAGTCATCGGCTCCGTATGGAATACATTCTTACAGTACCTTTCCTTCTTTTAGCAACCTGTTAAACCAAGTAGTTTTGTCTCTATTAACTTTATATGTCAGTAAGTACAATCACATTTCTCTTTTACTTACTTCCATGTATCAGACTTCACTGATGCAGCTCATTTGGCAGGAAAATTTATAGTTTGCTTTGTTTCAAGATGACAGATTGAACTACGAATTGAACTTGAGTGAACCTATGAAAGTTATCATACCGATTTAAACTTTAAAGCAGTTAATTTGAGAAAGACATTTATTTGTTTGTTCAGCTACAAAAATTCTCATATCCTTTAAACTAGACAAACTCTGACTTAAACCTCCATCCTTCTCTGCCTCTTGGAGAAATTCTGAACAAATGTAATACAATCGTCAACTTTTCTAGCTAAGTGTCCTTTCCGTTGGGTATAATTATCTTTTGGTAATGTTCCTAAAATTCCCCCTAAATGAGCATTGAATACATTAAAATGTGATATTAAAAGCACTTCTTCATTATATCAATAAAATAATCCAAATCCTAACTATTGGTACACTTAGGGTGAGTGACTTTGCTTTGACATCATGTGTAAAATGACATCGAGGTTATCTCTAAATTATAACCTAAGGAAGTGAGAATGGATTTCAGGCTAAGGTAAGAGCTATTAAGGGGATAATAGACCTGGGGTGTCTGTCTTTTCACAGTAGCACAATAGCTAATTCCCGTGACTCCTGACCTTTTAGTGTCCTGTAACCCAAGTATTGGCATTAATCTACTGCTTATCTGTCACCCACCACATTTGATAGTCCCAGTCTCTGTTTTCAATTATCAGTCATTAGAGAAAGAACTGAGCAGTCTCAGAAGACGACTCACAAAACCTTTGACCTGTTTCTGTCAGGTAACCACAAATACTCACTGTAGATAAAGTATCATTTCATTGATTTCAAGACGTAAAGGGAGGCTCTTTGCCGTAGATGGACTTACTGTAACCTCTATCACCTTCAGATGGTTAAAAATGGACTGTTTTGTTTTACTAATGGAGCAGAAGAATTCACGAGGTCATTCAGTGAAATCTGGTGAGATTAGAATGGTTGACCTCTAGCTGCCAGGCAATCTATAAAAGGAACCGATTTTTCCACTAAGGAAAACTTAAGAGATAAATATTTACCGCAAGGTGACTAATCAAGCACTGTGCTTTTATGCTGACTCCTTCTAGGTAAACACGAAATGTTCTCAAGTATTTTTACATAGTGTAATTAAAATCTTTTATTTTTATAGTAAATACATTCATTCATAATTAAGTGACCGTTTTTATTATATAAAATGTAATTAATCAAGTATCTTCTGCATTATTCTAAACTAATTTTTGACACAATATTAAATATTAATGAAATATGAAATATGAATATTTATTTTTTAACTTCCAGCTAATAATTTCCTATGTAAAACACTCATAATAAAAACAATAAAAATATTTACTTTGGGCTGGATTGTTGTCCTCTATGATAAATGTAACAAAATGACTTTAAAACTCCTTTAAAGAGCACTTGTCAGAACCAAATTTTATTAGAGTGCCATCTCTGGCCAATATATACCAACATGTGGTCCACATTATAGATGGGAGACATCTAACCAAGATTGTAAGTCAATACAATTATTTTCTACCTATCCTTTATGGTAGAAATTTCACCCGAAATCTTTTTTACCTTCACAATAAGGAATTAAAAAAACCACAATAACATTAATCTCCTTTATAAATAACCTATATTCTAGATAAAGAAATTAACATCCTGACAATCTAAATAGTTGGTTTTTAAACCAGTTAACAATTTTGTATGATTAGACTTTCATTGACCATTTACTACATAAAAAGTGCCACGTGGGGTATGTGGATAAATATGAAGGTCAAAAGCAAACCAAAAGAAAACATGGCTACTTCTCTCAAATACCTTCCTAAAATAAGGTGACACAATAATTATAATCCAAATGGAAGGTGACTGATAGCAAGACTGTCATCACTTTTTGAGAACTTGCTATGTTGCAGGCACTGGGATAAGATCTTTCTCCCTCTCTCTTTTTCTCTATTGCTGTCTTCTCCCTTCCTAGGTGGCAAAGGCCTGCTCTTTCTTATCTGACTGAGTTCCCCTATCTTTTCTTTTTCTATCTCCTTAACTATTAGATTTTGGCCCAGAGAATTTATCTGGTAAATATTTCAGGATTGAATAAATGTAGAAGTGGCAACGTAGCTATTTTTAGGATAATCAAGGTGAATGAACAGGGAAGGTGAGGAAAAGAAAGTTAATATCTAACAGAAGGAAAGGGTCTGGACCTATTAGCTATGCCTTGGAGTAGATAGGAGCTGAAGTAGCTAGCACTCACTGTCCTCCTGTTGACTGTAAACAATTTCACAGGCTATGAACATTGGATAAGACTTCTGCGATCATGACAGGGGAGGACAAAAAGGAGACCCACCAGAATCCTATCTAAGCACAGATTAAAAGCAAGCAATCTCAAAAACGACGTCCACTTTCCTGGATTACAGGAATTACTGGCTGCTGCTGCTTTACCCACGACAGCTTTACCCTACCTCTCTTATGCTCGCCTTCTAGAACATTTTATTAAATTTTAACATACCATATGATAAAGTTGCCCCTGTCTCTTGAGAACATAAAGTCCAGAACAAAACCCTGCCTCTGAGAACCCTTTCTCAAATAATCTCCCATAATCCTGAATGAGTCCTTACTAACTAACACCCTTTACGAGACCCTCCCCCCCCCCGTTGACATCCTTCCCATGACCCTTGTGGAAACAAGTCAATACACCCAAATCTGTTCATCTGTGGGTGTGTTCCCAGTGTTCTGTTGTCTCCAAAGGGTTGGCATACACTAGAGGAAGAAACTAAAGGCACAGGAGGAGAGGTCGTACTAAGAATGAGCCTAGGACATGGGGGCTCAAGTATAATAGAAACGCTGACCTTGGACTAGAAAAGGAAGCAGAAGTAGCGGTCATTATCAGGTGAAACTCTGGTGTAAAGTACATTTTAAATTAGGAGTTGTAAGACAGGGATACTATTTCTGGCTTTGTAGAAAACTCACCTTGAGAGAAATTTCATTTTTTTTTTCTGTTCCATGGGGAAGATAATGGAGAATCAGCTTTGCTGGATCAACAAACAAAAACTTTAAATTTACTACATTACTAAATCTATTATTGTTGTTTATTTGTTATTAACTTAATTATTGACCATATTAATTTCCCTACCAATGCTTGATACCTATAGCTGTTACCACTATAGTATTCTAAATAACCACAGAGGGCCCAGTGGTGGGCCTGACCTATCTAAGGAGGAGAAAAAGACCTTGAAATCACTTTCATTCCAATTTCAAAATTTTCTTTATACAAAAATTAATTCTTGGGCGGCACCTGTGGCTCAAGGGAGTAGGGTGCTGGCCCCATATGCTAGAGATGGCGTGTTCAAACCCAGCCCCAGCCAAAAAAAAAACTGAAAAAAAAAAAGAATTAATTCTTTATGTTCCTATGGTGTTATGTTTTCTAAAGAAAAATAGTATATATTGGATCATGCTTTAATTAAAGTTCTAAATTATGTGCTTTGTATTTTAAATTGACATTGAAAATCAATTTCTTTAGTTATATTTGGATAAATTAGTAAAATTATTTAAGTATTTCATCTATTTCTTTTATAAAACTGTGTTAATGAAGTATTTGGGAGTAAAAGTATTTTAACCATAGAAAACTTGGCAGTCAATTGAAATCGTTCCTTGCAACACATTTAGGGGACATTTTTTTCTTTTGTTCAGGGCACACATGGCTGTGGTGTCAAGAGGCCCTATGACTTCTAGAACACAAAGTTTAACACACTTTCTGGAATGGTTACCTATTCATGGAATATGTGTACATTTTCATTCCCTGATGAATAAATAGGTCTTTATAGGACCAAGTTTATGTTTTCTAGTGAACTGGTCAGTGAGAGATGTCTGGTGAACTGATACATCTTGGCATTCAGGTGGTATGTTTGCTTTGCTTTTATTTCCTTTAAAATGCAACACAGATAAGTAATAATTCTGTGAGTAATCTTGTAATGATTTTTTGCACTCAGCAGCAAACAATGATCTGTATTCTTTCGACAGCTGGCGGGGCTCCTGTGAGAACACTATCTTTGCCTTACAGCTACTGATTCTGTTTGCGTCTTCCAAGTTACAGCTCTTGTGTGGGAGATTAAGACTGATTGCCTGTGAATGTATCTTCTTAAAACTTCAGATAAATCAGTGAACAGATAAAACTGTAATCCTCTGTTAATTAATTCTACTCTTCAGATATTTTAGACATGAAAATATGTAGCCTGGGACATGTCTATCCAATTTCTATTAGTGATAAAGTCATTTCCAGAGGAATCTGGGGAAAAGGAAAAAAGTCCAGTCATTAACTTCTGTTAAGTTATATCTTGACAATAAAAGGCTTCAGTGTGTGTCTCAAAAAAAGAAGTTTAATCTTTGCAGAACTTTGGCCATTTAAAGCATTTACGACATAGTTTGGTGCTTATATAATAAGGCCATCCCATTTCTTTTTGTTATCAGCCCATTAATCATGGAAGTGAATCTTCTGATTCATATTTTACGTCTTGTATGTTGTGATGTTCCCACTTAAAAATATATAGCAATAAATCCCTTCTCTTCTTTTGTCAGTGTATTTCAGCTTTTGGTTGCTGTAGCTATCTCTGATGTTTCACATAGACGGGAAATCTAGAACATGCAAAAAACCCTGCTCCCTCTAAGTAGAAGACAGTGTCTTTAACACCTTGACTATGATTGGGATTTCAGTGGTAACATTTGTTAAGTTTTGCTGCAGTTTTGCTTTTTTATTTTCTGTGAATTTTGGGTGTGTGTTTTTGCGGGGGTGTGTGCACTAAAGGAATTCCATTTAATTTTTTTAGAGAGCACTGTTCGGAACTATCGACTCAAATAAACACCCCTATTTTGACGGACTTTTTTGAAAGGAACAATTTCACACACTAATAAGGAGGATGACCCACGTGACTCAATCCACAGAAATACATAGAGCGTACCATTGTAAACTTTACTGTAACTTATATGGGGATAGTCATTGCTTTATACCTGGAAATATTTACAACACGCATGTGCCATAAATGCTGATGGGAGAAGGGTCTGTGATGTCAGAGGAGTCTGTGTGTGTCTGTTTGGTACCCTATGGATCTTATTAGAGATATCGGCACATATGAAAATTTAAACGGGTTGTTGTTGTATCTCTTTAAATGCAATTACCATAGGTAAACTGACTGGTACAAGCTCTGTGATTTAAATATTTATATCTGTACCTAAACTCTTTGCCTCACATGAGAGAGATGAGATCATTTAGGGATCGGGATAGGGATAGTTTAGTTTGGGATGAAGGAATGGTCCTACTAGAGAATAGAGTCAAACCCTGGTCTCAGTATATGTTAACACTGTACCCTTTATCCCCTCTGACAAGTCTGGCTCTGTCTGAAATGAGCCAAGCCCCTGCTTTTCTGTTTGCTTGTTTTGTTTCAGTTATTTGTTTGTTTTCCATTAAAGACACTCTTTTCTATCCATGAATAGGAATGGAAGTCTGGCTTTTATGAAGTCTTGCGTGTTTTCATCTGGTAAAACAGATTTTACTAGACATAATGCTAAAAAAAAGACTCAGGAATCTCATGGTGTTTAGCTGATGTGGCACAGACATTAAAGAGTGAATTAAAAGGACAACATTTGCTATAATATGAATATCACAGCTGGTAATAGTCCACAGTTTTCTGATTTATTTCTTCTTGTTCACTTATATTTCCTTTAACCCTTTCAAGTCATTTACCATGGTAATAAGTTATAACACACTTTAGTGTATGAAAAAACAGAATGCTTAATATTTACTAAAATTGTTAGAATGCCGAGAAGTCAGTGATCTCTCCTAACAAAACATTTAAGGAATACTAAATGTGCTGTATGTTCTTTTTCGTCCATTTTGGAAGTTTTGATTGGGGTGGTGGGTCTGACAATGAAAAGTTTGGGGTATACAAGAATTCAGTTGGTGGGTTATAATTATCTAAAACTTGAAAGTTACAATTATATTTCAACATGTCATTGTAGTAAAAGTGTGATGTCTCATCCTAACGTGCATACTATGTAATTTCAGTTTAATTTATTAATATAACCATTGTTTACTCATGAAAATGTCCTTACACAAGATACAGAATGAATATTAGATAAATTAATAAAATACAGAACAAGAAAGATTGGAGGAGGTGTGTTCTAAGAGCACTGAGTCTAGAAAGGCATCTCCTATATTTATTGTAAGTACATTGGGGGGGGGCGGTTCTTTGTAGAGAATAAGAGGACTGAAAAACGAACTACTGTCCTGAGAAATAATTAGATTACAAAAGCAACAACAACAACAATGACCCAGAAAAACACTATTGAAGAGGGCTTGGGAATAACATCTTAATCCTGAGATGAAATCTGTCATCTTCCATTTCCAAATTTTGAGCTCTTGGACAAATTATAAAACTGATGGACATAAGGTGCTTTGTGAGAATAAAATGCAATTTGTGTCACACAAATGACAATTAGTTGCCATGTCTCCAGTCAGAGAGATAAGGCAGCAGGAGAGGACTAGATTGTGGTCCAATATTTTGGAAGCCTTCTCTGGAGTAGGTATATCATTGAGATGGAGACTAAATACAGGTTGGTCAAACTCACTACTCTCTAGCTTATTATCTAATTTTTTTGTGTACTGCTGAAAGACATTGTCTAAATATTGTTTAAACAATGAATGAGCCTTTTGGTGGAGAGCAGCAAGGTGCCATTACGTAGGTGGTATGGACAGTGCACAAAGATTTATAATGAGCTTTAGGAGGCAAACATCTGTTACCACCCAGCTGTCATCACCCAATTTCATATTCTTAAGTCGGGAATATTAATATTTGTCACCTCTCCAGCATTAGTCTTTGAGGTAACTGAGATTACCTTGTTGAATATTTGTGGGCATCATTAGGAGTGCAAGGCTATATAAATACGAGTCTTATTCCATTACTCACTCCAACATGTCCCGTGGAATTTATTGTTGCAATTATGATTCAAAGCAGTAGGATGTAGGAATTTGAATCACTAGACAAATCTGCAGTGCAACTTTATTCTGTGTGGTATATTTAATACAAAATTTTATTAAACTCTTTGAAAATTTGTCCCCTTAAGGGTTTAAGTTAAATAGGTTGGATTAGAAAACTGAAATTGTATAATAACAGCTGAAATTCTAGCTTTCTACTTTATTACACTAACATCTCAGAGGGGATTCCAGAACAGTAGAGGACTTTCTCAAACACGAATTCAATACTCATCCACATGCTGCAGGTGCACGCTTTCGACGGGATTCTAAGAAACTCATGTCTCAGCATTCATTTCTAAAGCTTTGGTTTGCTTTCTTTTTTTAGTTGGTTTAACTGTTAAACCAAATTTATTAAGGAAAATTAAATGATGATCTTTATCACTTGGAATTTTGGAGATCATCTTTCAGAACAGAGAAATATATATTTTTTGAATGGCTGGTTGGAGCCTCAAGCTGGGTCTGGGACAAACACGTGATACTCCTGTAGCAAAGCAGTAAAATATTTATGTCAAGTGGGGGAGACTTGAAGTCACTTCACATCAGTTCATTTCTGGTTCTTCTGTCAAGCGAACTTCAAGCCAAATATTCAGCTTTCAGTCCTTTCTGGATTTTGAACTTGTAAAGGCAAGATCTTAGGTCTGTAGTCATAAAATAGGGCAAAGCAATAGTGTGTAAGCAGAAGGAGAATTTAAGAGCCATAGCTTGGTGACACCTGAGTTCAGAACCTTTGGGAATGTTTGTATTCTCTATGCCTCCTCATTTTTTTTATCTTCAAAATAAGAATAATAATAGAATCTCCCTTGTAGATTATTAGGAAGCAGAATATCTGAATATGAATACAATGATAAATTGCTTAGAAAAATGCTTGAAATATAATAAGTGCTATTTCAATGCTGTAACATATTATCATTTACTTTGTTTAAATTTAGAATCAGAAAATAAAAATATAGTGAGTTAAATTTAGTCCCCTGAACACAAAAGTTGTGGCTAGCCTTAACATTCCCCCGCCTACATTCTGTTATTAGCTATTCGGGCAGTAGGCCTTTTATACTCTCTCATTCTTTCTCTCCCATACGGCTCGGGGAGAATGGACAAATGAGAAAGGAACGAGAAGTGTTCATAGCAGTCTCACTGTCAGCAGCAGAAGTTTAGACAGAGAAGAGGATTAAATTATGGATATCACCCTACAAATGAGGCTGTCATTCCTGTTTAGAGAAAACTTGATTAATGATCCCTGTGGAAATGGACCTCTCTTCGGACCAAGATAATGGTACTTTAAAGAAAAGGAAATTTCATAAATTATATGGGGTAGTGTGAATGTGAGTTAGTCTAAGGGCAGCACCATCCTTGCAAAGCTCCACATGACAAAAATGCCTCCAGCTGGGTGTGAGGTGCGCACGTGTGCTTCCAGCTACTCAGGAAGGAAACAAGAGCAGGACTGAGCCTTAGAATTTGAGTCCAGCCTGGCCAACATAGTGAGACCCTGTTTTTTTCCCTTTTTTTTGGAGACAGAGTCTCATTTTGTCACCCTTGATAAAGTGCTTTGGCATCATAGCTCACAGCAACCTCCAACTCGGGCTCAAGCAATTCTCTTGCCTCAGCCTCCCAAGTAGCTGGGACTACAGGGGCCCACCACAACACCCTGCTATTTTTCAAGATGAGGTCTTGCTCTGGCTCAGGCTATTCTTGAACTGGTGAGCTCAAGCAATCCACCAGCCTTGGCCTCCCAAGTGTGGGGATTATAGGCATGAGCCACCACGCCAGGCTTGAGACCCTGTTTTTTAGGAAAACTTTTAAAATGTCTACAGATGCAGCTTACATTTTTCTGTGTGCTAGCTTAGGTGTGTGAGATGTAGGTAGGGATGAGCTCCTTGTTCTCTTAAACCACCTTCTGCTCTTCTGGGGAACATAAATCAGGGATTATCTTGAAAGACAAAGACAAGGAATTATGGGTTCCATCACCATGAGCTTCAGCCATGGCTGCCATCTGTCTCCACAGCACGATGGGCCAGCAGCCCTCCTCCCCGGTATCACTGCCGGATGGTCTTATCCTCTTAATCCTGCTCTTCTTTCCATAATCATCTCAACCCCTCCCCTCTTTTAGGATCCCAGGTTTCATATGTCTATAGTAGAGTTGATGACATAATTTCTATCTCCTAGAGATATTTATTTATTGTCTCTTAATCCAACTTTGAACCTTGTGAATCCATTTCTATCACTGGTACAAGTTTTATCTTCTTGTAACAAAATTCTAGCAGTAAAATATATGATGGGAAGAATTTTGTTTTTTTAAAGCATTATCTCAGGGTTTAATTGTGTAATCCCTTCTACACAGTACCTTGAAATGGCTTTTTCTGTAACAGTGTTCTTTAGTATCCTGAGATAACTGAGATATTGAAAAATCTACCAATGCTGAGAAACTTAACTCCATTAAGTGATAGTGTGTTTCTATGTATGAGCCCTTTGTAGAAGGTAAGGCCATTAAGAGAGTTGTTAGGGGGCAGTGCCTGTAGCTCAAAAGAGTAGGGCACTGGCCCATATGCCGGAGGTGGCAGGTTCAAACCTAGCCATGGCCAAAAACTGCAAAAAAAAAAAAAAAAAAAAAAGAGAGTTCTCAGTATCCCCTAGATCAGTGGGAAGTAGCAACGAAAATAATTTTATGTTTGGGGGTCACCACAACATGAGGAACTGTATTAAAGGGTCGCGGCATTAGGAACGTTGAGAACCACTGCCCTAGATGGAGACCAGATAATAGAGTATAGTATAAAACCAAGTCACAGGACAATAGAAATGATATATTTGACCCTCAATTCTTCAGCGTTTCTTAATATATTCCCAAGATGAACACTTTTTTTACTTCATGTGGTTGGAGGGTGGCTAACGTGGAAAAATATGTCCCCCAATTTGAAGCAGGACAGAGGTCTTTGGGAGACCTTATGCTGCACCAAGGGTAAAAAGAATGATGAAAGTGAAAAACGATTAAAAAAGGAGAGAAATATTTTATTTACCGAAAGAAGAACTTTTCTGGGGAGGATATTTTAGAAATAATATGTTTATTTGACATCTGAAATGCCAAACACACAGTCTGTAGGTGCCTGTGATTCCACTGACTTCCCCGGGAACAGTAGAGGTTTCTGTAACACGTTCCTAATTCCCGGAGGAATTTTTCTGTGCTCTGATCCTTGATGCATGCTAGCAACCACTTTACAATCTTCACTTTTTAAAACACTTTTGGATAACCTTTCCATTTAGGATCCAGGAATTTGTATAAAACCGCAGAGGTTATATTGCTTTTGAACTGAAGGCTGTTGGTCTGTGGAATTTCCTTTAACTGGAAACATGCGTGAGTTTGTGGTTTTAGTGTTTTTCTGGTTTTATACGATCCTGCCTGTTTGTTTTCATTTTCAAAGCTGAAGAATTTACCATTAATTTCCATATTTTATAAAGGGCTAACGTTTTTCCTTCCTTTCCTTTTTTTCCCCCCAGTGGAAAGAGACAAGGATTTTTCTCACCAGCGAAGGCATTACAAGGAATTCCGGTTTGATCTGACTCAAATTCCTCATGGAGAGGCAGTGACAGCTGCTGAATTCCGGATATACAAGGACCGGAGCAACAGCCGATTTGAAAATGAAACAATTAAGATTAGCATATATCAGATCATCAAGGAATACACAAATAGGTATCAGCTTTATATCTCACTTCTAATCCTGGCAAAAAAAAAAAATGTGAAATTTTAGTAACAGCCATTAACCATGTTTTCTTTGCCTGTAATGATGTCCAGAGCCAGGTAGGGACATGCTGAGAAGTGTAATGGATGTGAAAAAAATCCCTTCTCCATCCCAGAGCCATTCCCTACTCCTGACACCAGGATGTGTTCTAAATGGTCCTAGGCGTCTCTATATGTGGCTTACAGGGCTATTGTCTCATTCTGTAAATATATCCTGCACCCCAGAAATCTCCCATGTTGTTCTGCTGACATGGAATTTATAATTGGGATAATTTAAATTACTTGGTGTTCTGTAGGTTAAAGAGCCGCTTTACTTTTCACTGGTGTAAGTGTAAGTCATATGCACTTGGCGTATTTTGATGTCTTCTGTCTGTAAGATGCAATTCAGAATGATGCCAAGATGGACACTCTGAAATGCTGAATGTGCAAACTTCAGCTGATAACTGCAGCAAAGGAACCACTGGATATGAGAGTAAGAAAGAAAGCTTTGTGGTTTTCTCTGTCCCTTAAGCAGGAGCAGAAATCCCTTGAGTAGCACCTTTACAGGTGGTTAGTCACCTCTGTGGGATGCTGTATGAGGTGACAGCTCTCCTCCAGTAGTGAACATTCATCGGATGCAGAAACTTCCTTTGGTGAAACGCTGTGCTCTTCTTTGATGAGACAAAGATTTAAGGATAGCTATCCTGTCTTAAGCCTTCTTTCTCTCCTTGTTGACTATTTCTAGCTCCTGTTGTTTGTATATTTCCTTGGTCTTCCGAGTGTGCCAAAGAGACTAGCTCCTGGCAATCTTCAATGAAGAAAAAAAAGGGTTTTGAGATCAAGTATGACTGAAAAGTCTGCCTGTTAGACTGTCCTCTAGGACAGCAGCCCCTAACATTTTTGCCACCAGGGACTGGTTTCATGGGAGACCATTTTTCCACATCCCAGTGCTGGGGTATGGTTTGGGGACGATTCAAGCACATTCCATCTCCACTTCACGTCAACAGGAATTATACAGTCACAAAGAACATGCCACCTGGATCCCTTATGTGCACAGTTTGCCATAGGGCCGGTGCTCCCATGAGGATCCAGTGCTGTTGCTGACCTGACAGGAGGCGGAGCTCAGTGATGACCTCAGTGATGACACTGTGCTGTAAAGACAGAAGCTTCCCTTGCTCACCTGTCCATTGCTCCCTCCCTGCTGTGCCGCCTGGTTCCTGTCACAACAGGCCATGCACCAGTACCCATCCACAGCCTGGGTGCTGAGCATGGCTGCTGTAAGATTCACACTGTGCAGAAGAACATGAAAGTCTCAGAGAGGCTTTATGGTTAAAAGCCACCTGCCTATTTTTATTTTAGCTAGTCTTCCTCAACATTATTTGACTATCAACGTTTTGGGTGTGCTGTCATCGTTAATAGCCTATGGGATGCTTGTTCAGCAGAACACACTTTAACATATTCTGCTCTGTGTGCTCTATTATTTTTAAGGGCCGGAATTCAAGGCACAAAGACCTGTGTTTATTTCTCAGCTTTAACACTAGCTACTTGTCTGTGAGTGTGTTTTATATTTAAGAACTTGCAAGCCAGAGGTCCCATACCATGAGAATACTAATACTGTATTAATTTTCTTATAGACAGGGCCAGGCATATTTAATGAATAGTATAATACATTATTTTTTATATTAAACAATGATGGTATCCTTTAAAATGAAGTGACAAGAACTGAAAATATCACTCTTAACATGACTTAATAATATTGCCATAACTTATAAATTATTTTATTTATCGTCCTTTTTTCCATGTCTGTTTCACATTTAGACTGTGAAATTCTTATTGCAAAGATAGTATCTTCAGCAATTTCTTTTTATCCTCAGATTTACTAATTTCTTGGTACGAATTAATGTTTTGAAATCATTATGACTCATGACTGACATACTTCTAGTACTATAAATGAATCCTAATATTTATTTTTGGCCAATCACATATATTTTTCTGTATACTGCATTTGTAGTTGGTTTTATTTTATATTTCAAGCATCATTTTTTTACAGAAATCATTGATATATCAGGCCTGCAGAATCATTTATTGATTTAACATTAATGCAGAATTTTAGATGGATCAGAATTCACTTGTTATCTTTTATTTTTGTCCATCATTCTGTTTGTTCAGGATATTTTTGAATGTCCCCTAGTTAAGCTTAACTTGAGCTTACTTTCATTTTTCTGTTTTCTAAGAATGGGAACTATATAATTTAAGACATGAAGAAAATGATGTAAATAAAGACCTAATGGAAGACTCTATTGATAATAATTTGTAGATTTATTTCTGAAGGAACCCATGCTGATTTCTCTTTAACCATCCATTTTGGAATATTTATGGTTCTTGTTGCTTAGCTCATCAGACTTTGCAGTTTGGGGAAAATTCAATTCTCTTACAAACGGATATTTTTCTGTCTTGAACTTCTGGTATTTGGTATTTTTCTAATTATGCCTGATTTTAAAAATCTTACTCTCAATGTTTCTAAAGCAAGAACTATAGGTATAATTTGGCTAAGTTTTTATTTATTTTAACATGTGCCTAAATTTTCTCTCAGATTCAGAATTTCACTGGATTTTTTTCTAAATTATTTAAATGGATTGACAAAATCTAAAGTACACATAGACTTTTGCTTGTCATTGTCTAGCATCTTACTCTAAACTCTGGGATGATGTAGATTGCACAGGCTTTGATTAATTTACCAAATAACATTTAAAAACATTTATTCAGCAAATTCAATTCCTTATTAACTCAATTTCCCCCAGTTCACGTTTTTCAACATGTACTATTAAGACTGGTTGCAGAATTCTGATCTTGGTCTCTAGGCTTATGAGATTGTCCTCCACACTATTTGTTTTTGCTGATGTAGTTGGGATTTTTCACAGATTATTTTTTTCAATTCCTGAAATATTCCCGCTCACAACTTTATACTACACGTAGCTTTAAAAAATACCATCCTCAACTTCTCCCTGGTAGAGAGAGGCAAAGGGCAAAATAAACAAAAATCACTAGCATCTTATTTTTTCTTTCGTAGGCTGTGAAAGGCATTCTTTTCTCACAGAAAAGAAGGATAAATTTTGTTCTTTTCTTTATTCTTCGGAAAAACATATTGCTAGTTTGAAACTTCGACTTTATTTGATGAAAATATTTCAAATTGTATATGAAAACACTATACTGTACCCCATGTTTGCATTAATGTATACAGCTATCATTTAATTTTAAAAAAGCATAAAAAATTAACTTCAACTTTAATTCTCTGAAAGAGAGGAGGACTAGATTAGAAATACTTCATTTACACATCATGTGATCACTGTTAAAATGGAAAGAATTTCACATTGCAAAAGCAATTTTAATATCTAATTAATTTTTCTTACATATTTATTGGTGGTTTCACGTATTTTTTAAAGAACTAAAACAGATATAGGGAAAGGAACTATTGCCTCCATTTTTAAAGCAAGGAGATGTTTTAAAACTTCTCCCATCAAACGTGTGGATTTTATCTACTCAGTATGCTGAATTGAGCTCAGAAACAACCGAGTCAGTATGGATTGGACTCTTTAATGTAGTGCTTTTGACAATGTATATATATTTTGACTTATATAAAGTTTGCTTTCCCCAGGGGATTGCCTAAGATCGTCTAGGCAGGGATCCTTGCAGTCATTTAGATTGATGACTGATGGACGGGTTTTATATTCAAGACATGGTCTGATCTATTAACCAGCTAGTCTGTGAATTCTTGGACGGTGTTATATAATCAAATTAAGAAAATGGCAGATCCATTATGTCACCTCTTTCCTTATTTATTTACCTTTGTGAGACTTACAGCTCTTAAAATTCTATATTTTATTCCTACCATCTCTCCCACCTCCCTCGCTTATCCCTACGCACATTTATGTGTGCAGTTTAGAGGAGCGTTCTGATGTTTATCCAAATCTTTATTTTTCTTGGTAAAAAGTTAACACACTTTGCATCATTTCATTTATTTAATCTTTTCATATGAGGCTGACAGCTGAAAGTCTATATAGAAGGCATCGCTCTTCAGTCACACCTCATATATCTGGCATTATTGGGAAATGAGGTTTCCACATGATGGAATTTTCCAGATAATTCAGTGGAGTTTGGCATGCTTTTGTTGAGCTCCTACCATGTGGCAAGCACAGAGGACATAAGGCCTAGTAAATAAGACCTCAAAAGCGCATAGCCTGAGGGCCAGGGGCTGCGGTGGGGCCTGCCACACACAGACTTTAATAACTATAGTACAATGTGCTAAGAACGATGATGTAAATATGCACTAAGCGTTGTGGAAACACAAATGAAGAGAAAATGAATTCTTTACTTGGAAGGGCAAGAGACCGTAGGGAAACCTCTCAGAGGAATTCACCCAGTTGAGCTTTTCAAGATGAGTCAGAACTTTGTATAGGCAAAAAGACAGACCAGGAGAGAGAGAAAGAGGTTAGTTCCCAAGTACTAAAACTGTTTAAAGGTATAATTAATTAAATAATGCAAATAAAGTGATCAATGCCAGCCTCACTATTAATAATAGCAGACAGCACTTACGCATTTCACAGACACTCGCCATGTGTCTGGCACTGTGCTAAGTGCTTCACTCGAGTTAAATTTTTCACAAATATGTATAGTTATGTATCCCCCAATGAAAATGTGCTATGTATAAGTCAACCTTGTCGTAATGCTCTGCTACGAATATAAATTTCTGTACTCCATTGTGAAAACATTTTTAGCTAGCCTGCTCGATGTCATTAGCCACCTTCACTCCTCGGATATATTTAGCTAAGCTGTCATCATTCCAGTTCACAGTTAGCTTCAGATTTACATCATCTACTCCCTCCTCCTTCTCTGCGATTTGGGATTCTTCGGCGGACATACTTCAGGATGTACACTTGACAATCTCCACTCAGGAATATTTCCCTGGCTCTTGAGAGCAGTGAACCAGAACGGGGCACTCAAATGGTAGACGATGCTGTCTCTGATGTATCTAGAACAGTATACAAGCAGCTCGTATTTCTCCAGTGGGCAAGGATGATGCTCTATCTCAGTATTTCTCAACTCAGGCAACTCGGAGTCCCCGGAGACATGAGCAATACCGGGAGGCATTTTCGTTTGTTACAGTTGGTGAGGGTAGCAGGTGTGCGTGTATGCTCTTGGCATTTCGTGGGTAGATAGACTGAGGTAGTGATGTGTTTAGGGATGCTGGTTTGCCCTCTAAAATACACTGGAGTCCACTCCACAAAGAGTGATCTGATCCAAAATTTCCATGCTAACAACTTGAAAAATCTTCCTCTGTTTGAAATTTTGAGTTAAGCTAGACATGGGGAAGTTTTTTGCTATGAAATAGGATGTCAGCTAATTTTTCTCTGACTGTTTCATTTTTGGGATCATAAGATTCCCAGTATGAAAGTGCTCTTAGGGATTAGTACTGGATCCACTGCTTATTCACTGGGGGAAAGAAAAGTAGTTGATCTATCTATGTAAAAGTCTTAGGTCTTTTTCTTGCGCAGCGAGAGGACCTCCTGTGTATCTGCCTGGTAGCACATGTTTAAATTTCTTTGCTGGAGAAAAACATGCAATGATGTAATGCCAGGAAACCTGCTAAATATTAAAAATGCCTTGGCAATTAAAAAAAATTCTTCAGGGTGAAAAGTGTGAATTTTCTTAGTGGGGATTCAAATTGTATTCCCACGTATGCCATTCTTTTCAGTAGTTGGATCTAATATTACTACTTTATCAATTTCCGTTTATGTCTTTTAAGTACAGTATGGGATCAGATATTCTAAAAATTGATTCTCAGTGAGATTTATTGAATTATATAATTTATCTTTTTTTCTTTTCTTTTTCTTTCTTTCTTTTTTTTTATGAGATAGAGTCTTACTATGTTGCCCTCAGTAGTGTGGCAGCCCAGCTCACAGCAACCTCCAACTCTTGGGCTTAAGTGAT
This sequence comes from Galago senegalensis, assembly GCA_963575145.1. Classification (NCBI taxonomy): domain Eukaryota; kingdom Metazoa; phylum Chordata; class Mammalia; order Primates; family Galagidae; genus Galago; species Galago senegalensis. The sequence continues at coordinate 69,111 of CAUYTI010039214.1, read as the reverse complement.
TCTCTTGCCTCAGCCTCCCAAGTAGCTGGGACTACAGGTGCCCCCTACAACTCCTGGCTATTGTTTTGGTTATTTGTCGTTATCCATCAGCTCCAGGCCAGGCTCGAACCCACCAGCCTCAATGTATGTGGCTGGCACCCTACTCACTGAGCTATGGGCACCGAGCCCAGAATTATATAATTTCAATTTTTTTTTGCGGGAGTAAAAGTTATCATTTGGAAACATCAACTGGTGAACAAATTAAAATTCCAATGCTAACAAGCTAGAGCTTTTGATGTTATAAATCCCAGGGAGTATCGTTTATTAACGTGTAGTCTCTTGTTAATGTGCTCAACACTAGAGCTGTAGACTTGGTTCCTTAAATGGTCTGATGGTGTTTATGACAAATAGCCAGAGGGAGATGAGTGCTTTCTCCCTGGGTGGCCATTAGTGTATTTTTACTTGACTTGATAAGCTGTTCATAGAGAAAAGGGGACAGAAGAAAGTGAAATAGTTATGATAATAGAAACTTTGGGGAAAGAGGAGATATCGTTGTAGACTTTAAGATTCATGCATCATGAAAATGAAGTATTATGGCAACTTTTCCTCTAAAACTTATCAGCATAGCTTATAGATAATTTTCTAAAGCTCTCCTTGGCCAGGTCTAGTGTGTCATTGTTAGATAGTAGTAGAGTGACTATACTCTTGGTCAGCTGTCCTTTTTGCTTCTCTCTCCTTCCGTCTCTCTTGCTTCCCTGTATATATTTTTCTTTTTCTACATATAAAAAACATATGTACAGACACATCCATATATACATATGCATATATATTGAAACAATAACAACCAGGGGTCTAGGTCTCTTTTACTATCTCTTATTGTTGATTACCTAAATAATTGTACTTCTTTTTTTATAAATTTTCAATTTAATTTTTTCTCTAACTGAATTTTAGGGATCAATGTTCATTATGGGTTATACTAGAGGAAAAAAGTTCCTAAAGTTAGAGAAAAAGAATGAATCTTCATATCCAAAATGTGTAAATATAGGTTATTGAAGAACTTTTACAGTGGTAATTTCATAAGTCAACTTCTGAGCATAATTATGCCAGGGATGATGCAGACCACTTGTTCTGCATGCACGTGAACTTACGGGCCATATAGGACTTTGGGTAAGAAAATAGCAATTATAGTAATTTGCATAGCACTCTTATTGTATATCCTTTTATATTTGGAATATACGTATGAGGTAGAAGTCATATTAGCCTTCATTTAAAGAAGAAGAAATCACAGTCAGAAAGGTGACTTTAAAGGACATACTGGTAATTATTTTGTTTTTAATGAGAAGCAAAGTTTAAGTACAGTAAGTTATTGCTGAAATTAAACAGACTCTACTTCCATCTATAATAGTTGTTCCTAGACTCATGAAAGTGGACTTACAGTATGCCTCTTTAGAGGATCCATGAATCCTGTACCTTAGGTAATCAGAAGATACCAATGAGGAGTATTTGTTAATGATATTTTACAAACGAATAAGAATTTTGTTAGTCATAGCTTCTAATATAGTGGTCTTGATAAAAAAGATTGCAGCAAAAGATGAATGGGGGTCTTATGGTGACTGCATATTAGTTTATGCAATGCCTCCTGCTAAGAAGTGATTTCATGTATAAATACATTTTACATTTGAACTCTAAGGACAAGGATATAAAGAGATAACTAAGCATTTGCTTATTTTAGAAAATTTTCAGTATCATTCTTGCACATTTCTTCTTATGTTGAAAGAGTGTGAGATATTGTATCTTGTAAATATTAATTTAAATGTAATCTATAATCAGCCTCATCTTTCATTAATGTGAAATCCTTCTACTTGATTCTGTTTACACCCGTTCCCCAAATCCTACTTTATGTATCTTCTCTGTATCTTGACGATGTTCATTGGTATAACCCTTTCCTTTTAATCTCTTCACTTTCTCATATTTGCTTCACCCCTAACTCACTGCAATTTGATTTCCAAATCTAAACTTATCATCCTCAGACGTCCTTCCTACCTGATCTTATAGACATTTTTCTTTCTTCTTATTTTTCTGAGAACTTGATATGATCATTCTAGGTTCAATGTTAGGGGAGGATACATGCATGCTAGCTTCGCAGGGCTGTCATAACAAATTACTAAAAACTTGAATAGCTTAATACAACAGAAAGCTATGTTCATACAGATTGGAGGCTAGAAGTCCCAAATCAGGGTGGGGTGGTAGGGCCATGAATCCTTGAAAACCTCTAGGGAAAAATCCTCTGCCTCTTCCAGCTTCTGGCAGCCCCAGCTGCACCTTGGCTTATAAGAGCATGTTAATTCCAATCTCTTCCTCTGTCTCCATGTGGCTTCCCTCTCTGTGTCTCTATTTCTGTGTCTCTTTTAATCTTATAAGGATATTAGTTGTACTGGGATAAGACCTACCTTATCTCAATTACATTTGCAAAGACTTTAATTCCAAATAAAATCACACTCATAGGTACCAGGGATTAGGACCTTAAATTGTTTTGAAAGATGAAATTCAACCCATAATAGGGAGTAAGTCATTGAATATTTGACAAGAGGAATAAACCCATTTTGAGTGGTAAGGAACATTTATTATAGGAATTTGACTTTCTGCATTCATTAGACCTGCTTAAATAGTCTGTGTAAGATTGTTTCTTCTACATCTGATCATGGGTCTGAAGTTGGTAACACAAACAGCTGGGAAGAATGGTACAGAGTTTGAGAGAACAAGAAGAATTAGGATCTTTCAGGATAAGCTGGAACCCCGGGGACAAATTAGGACCCATATCTTTTCTCACATCTTAGAACCTCTAACTTTGATGGGGTGGGTGGCCAGCAGGGAAAATTTGTATGCTTCACCATAAGTCCCCCAGACATTTTGCTCAGGATATAGAGAAAGTGAAGGAGGTGATCTTGCAGGAGTAATTGTAGGCCAGGATTTCAAGAAGCTCATGGAGTAAATAATCTAGCGGGAGCTGGAAGAGCAGTAGGTGCAGCTGTTCCCAGCAACAAGGTGAGCTAGCAGATGGTGACAATGTGTGTGAGCGGCGGGAGAGCCTGGCATGTTACCAACCTTCCAGTCATAAACTTGGCTGCTGCTTCCCTTCTACTCTCCAGCAGCTGTGCAAATTTCTCTGATGGTTAACCTTGAGACAGAAACAAACAGGAAAGGGAATTCTGGGATTTGTAGTTCTTGTTTGCTTGAGACGACAAAGTACGAAACCACATCAGTCCATTCTTGTCAATCTGGCAACAAGACATTTCTTTTATAATGATTCATAACCTCTAAAAATATATTTTTTGTTCCTTATAATCTGTCCTTATAATCTAGAGATTATAACTGAGCCATACTTCCCCTTTGATGTGCTGTGACTTCCATATTGAAATTTGAGATTAGCTACTATCCAAACTACTTATTCCAAATAAGAGGTGGATCTAGAGGGACCTGGAGAAGACGAGAATTGGCTAATATGGACACAGATACGTTAACATCAAAATAAAGAATAATATGAATATCTTTATTTCTGCAACTGGTTACAAGGTCATAGCTGGTATTTATAATTTCCTTCTTCCTCTGTCCAATCCATATTCTCTTAGTTTTAGCAGGAAAGGTTCATTATTTCTCCTGATGAGGTAAACCAAACATTCATTCTTGAAATATCTGGGCTGTTAGCTGTAGCACCTACATTGAATGTGGTTTTCCATTGACTTTGGCCATACATACATTATGTCAAGAGAGTACTGAGAGGTGTTCCTGGAAATATTTTGTATTCCCGGAAAGCAACCTATTATTCAGATGGTGGTAGTCGCAAGTCTAGTTTCCCTGGATGTCTAAAATCATTCATCCACATGATGTAATTCTCTTGATTGAAACCTCCAAATTAAATTCAATAGAGCCAATGCTATGGCTCCTTGTACTGCCATGCACATTGCAAACTGAGAACTCTGAAGCAACAAAGCCTGATGTCTTGGAGCTGAGAAGCAAAAATGTTACTAGCTGGATCATGTAGAGTGAGTGAGGAGAGCCCATCTATCTCTGCCCTTTGATATTCAGATTATGTGACATATGGCCATGAGATAAACAGCCATCCTGGCTATATTGGTTACTGATTCAGATCACACAAAGCTTTCTGAAGGATATTGGGAAGATATTAGTATAGGGCTGATGCAACAACTGAGTTTTCAAAAAGTCATTCCACTGTTTATTCTGCTTAATCTTTAGGGAAATATTTATCCTCTGGTTTTTTTTTTTTTTTTCATTGTTAGGGATTCAATGAGGGTACAAAAAACCAGGTTACATTGATTGCATTTGTTAGGTAAAGTCCCTCTTATAATTGAGTCTTGCCCACAAAAGGTGTGTCACACATTGTGATCCCCACACCCCTTTCCCTTCCTTTTCTCTCCCCTTTCCCCACCACCCACCATGTACTAGGTCATCAATTGTCCTCATATAAGAATTGAGTACATAGGATTCTGGCTTCAACATTCTTGTGATGCCTTACTAAGAATAATATGTTCCACTTCCATCCAGGTTAATACAAAGGATGTAAAGTCTCCATCTTTTTTAATGACTGAATAGTATTTCATGATATATGTATGCCACAACTTGTTAATCCATTCCTGGGTTGGAGGGCATTTATGCTGTTTCCACATTTTGGCAATTGTAAATTGAGCTGTGATAAACAGTCTAATGCAAATGTCCTTATGTTAAAAAGAATTTTTCCTTCTGGGTAAATGCCCAGTAATGGGATTGTAGGATCAAATGGGAGGTCTAGCTTAAGTTCTTTGAGGGTTCTTCATACTTTCTTCCAAAAAGGTTGTATTAGTTTGCAGTCCCACAAGCAGTGTAAAAATGTTGCCTTCTCTCCACATCCAAGCCAGCAACTGCAGTTTTGAGATTTTGTGATGTGGGTCATTCTCACTGGGGTTAGATGATAACTCAGTGTGGTTTTGATTTGTATTTCTCTAATAATTAGGGATGATGAGCATTATTTTATATGATTCTTAGCCATTCATCTGTCTTCTTTAGAGAAGGTTCTATTCATGTCTCTTGCCCATTGATGTATGGGATTGTTGGTTTTTTTCATGTGAATTAATTTCAGTTCTGTATAGGTACTAGTTATCAAGCTTTTGTCTGATTCAAAATATGCAAATATCCTTTCCCATTGTGTAGGTTGTCTATTTGCTTTAGTTGTTGTCTCCTTAGCTATACAGAAGCTTTACAGCTGAAGTCCCATGTATTTATTTTTGTTGTTGTTGCAATTGCCATGGAAGTCTTCTTCATAAAGTCTTGCCCCAGGCAAATATCTTACAGTGCTTTTCCTATGCTGTCTTTGAGGATTTTTATCATTTTGTTCCTTACATTTAGGTTTTTTATCCATCTTGAATCAATTTTTGTGAGTGGAGAAATGTACACTTACAATTTCAGTCTTTTACATGTGGATAACCAGTTCTCCTAGCACCATTTATTGAAAAAGGATTCTTTTCCCCAGTGTATGTTCTTGTTTGATTTATCAAAGATTAAGTGGTTGTAAGATGTTAGTTTCATTTTCTGGTTTTCTATTCGATTCCAAATGTCTATGTCTATTTTTGTGCCAGTACCGTGTTGTTTTGACCACGATGGCCTTGTAGTACAGCCTAAAGTCTTGTAGACTGGTGCCCCCAGCTTTGTTTTTATTACTAAGAAGTGCCTTAGCTATACAGATTTTTTGGTTCTATACAAACCAAAGAATTATTTTTTTCCAAGTCTTGGAAGTACGATATTGGTATTTTAGAAGGGATGGCATTGAATCTATAGATTGCTTTGGGCAGTATAGACAATTTAACAATATTGATTATTCCCAGCCATGAGCATGGTATGTTCTTCCATTTGTCAATATCCTTTGCTATTTCTTTTCTTAGGGTTTCATAATTTTTGTTATAGTGGTACTTCACCTCTTTTGTTAGGTATATTCATTTTCTTTGAGGCTATGGTGAAGGAAATTGTGTCCTTAATTAGCCTCTTATCTTGGGTGTTATTGGCATATACAAAGGCTTGTGGACATTGGTTTTATATCCTGAGACATTACTGTATTTTTTGATGACTTCCAGAAGTCTTGTGGTTGAGTCTTTGGGGTTTTCTAAGTATAAGATCATATTGTCAGCAAAAGGGGAGAGCTTGACTTCCTCTGCCCCAATTTGGATACCCTTTATTTCCTTCTGTTGTCTGATTGTCTTGGCTAAAACTTCCAGGACTTCGTCAAATAGTAGTGGCAATATAGGACCATCTTGTCTGGTTCCAGTTCTAAGTGAAAAAGCTTTCAGTTCACTCCAGTAAAATATTAGCTGTGGTTTTGTCATAGATGGCTTTGATCAGTTTAATGTGCCACTATGCCTATCCTCTTCACTGTTCTAATTAGAAAAGGATGCTGGATTTTATCAAATGTTTTTTCTGCATCTATTGAGAGGATAATATGGTCTTTGTTTTTGCTTCTGTTGATATGGTGAATAGTGTTTATGGAGTTGTGTATGTTAAACCAGTCTTGCAGTCCTGGGATGAAACCTACTTGATCATGATGTATGGCTTTTTTGATGATAAACTCTAATCTATTGGCTAGGATTTTACTGAGAATTTTTGCATCTCTATTATTAGTGAAATTGGTCTGAAGTTCTCCTTTTTAGTTGGGTCTGTTCCTGGTTTTGATATCAGGGTGATGTTTGCTTCATAGAACATGTTGGGGAAGATTCCTTCCTTCTAAATTTTTTGGAATAATTTCTGCAGTATGGGAAAGCACTTCTTTGAAGGTTTGATAGAATTCTAGTGTGAAGCCATCAGGACCAGGGCATTTTTTTGGGTGGGGGGGAATTTTTATTGTTTCTTTATCTCAGTGCTTGAAATTGGTCTGTTCAGGGGATCTATTTCTTCCAAGCTAAGTCTAGGGAGAGGGTGTTATTACAAATGTTGATCCATCTCCTTCACATTGTCATATTTCTAAGCATAGAGTTTCTGGTAGTATTCAGAGATAATCTCTTGTATCTCTGTGGCAGCAGTTTGTATTTCCCCTTTATCATTTCTGATTGAGGTAACTAGAGATTTTACTTTTCTATTTCTAATTAGTCTGGCCAAAGGTTTATCTATTTTATTTATTTTTTCAAAAAACCAATTCCTTGTTTCATTAATTTCCTGAATGATTCTTTTGTTTTCAATTTCATGAATCTCTGATTTAATTTCAAATATTTCTTTTCTTCTGCTGGGTTTAGACTTAGATTGTTCTTCTTTTTCCAATGCAGTAAGATAGCTTGTGAGTTTCTTGATGCACTCTCTTTCTGTTTTTTGATGTAGACATCTAAAGCGATAAATTTTCCTTTCAAGATTGCTTTTGCTGTATCCTACAGGTTTTGGTAGCTTGTGTTTTCATTGTTGTTGTGCTCAAGGAAGTTAATGATTTTTTCTTTTATTTCTTTCTGCATCCAACTGTCATTCAGCATAAGGTTGTTTAATTTCCATGCCTTTGTGTGGGGTTGAATGTTTTTGTTGGAGTTGAGTTCCAACTTAGTGCCTTGTGGTCTGAGAAGATACAAGATAAAATTTCAATTCTTTTGATTCTGTTGAGATTTTTTTTGTGTCATAGAATATGATCAATTTTGGAGAATGTTCCATGGGCCAATGAGATGAATATATGGAGTGTTCTTTATATGTCTATCAAGCACAGTTGTCCTAGGGTCTCATTGAAATCCTTTATATCTTTGTTTAATTTCTGTTTAGAGGATCTGTCCAGCTCTGTAAGAGGAGTGTTAAAGTTCACTGTCATTATGGTGTTATAGGATATTATATTGCTCAGACTAATTAAGGTCTATTTTAAGAATCTGGGAGGATTTAAGTTGGGTGCATAAATATTTAGAATTGAAATGTCTTCTTGTATTTTTCCCTTGACCGATATGAAGTGACCATCTTTGTCTTTTTTTATTGTAGTTGCCTTAAATTTACTTGTATCTGAAAGTAAGATACAACTTCTCCTTTCTTCTGAATTCCGTTTGCGTGAAAAATTGTCTTCCAACCCTCAACTCTGAGTTTTAATTTGTCTTTTAAGGCTAGGTGTGTTTCCTGCAGACAGCAGATGGATGGCTTGTGTTTTTTAATCCAATCAGCCAATCTATTCCTTTTCAGTGGGGAATTCAAGCCATTATCATTTATTGAGATAATTGATAAGTGTGATAGCATTCTTTTTATCTTACTTTGGGAAAGTCCAATGTTTAATCTTATCTTTTGCATTAGTGTGGAAGTTAGGTTCTGTCCTTTAATTTCTGAGTTCTTACTTTGCTGTTAATCCATTGTGGCGGTCAGTGTACAGGTTCAAGTATTTCCTGTAGAGCTGGTCATGTTGTGGCAAATTTCCTCAGTGTCTGTATATCAGTAAAATATTTGATTTCTCCATCAATTTTAAAGCTTAACTTAGCAGGATATAAAATTCTGGACAGGAAATTGTTCTGTTTAAGTATATTAGAAGTAGATAACCTTTGTATTCTGGCTTGGAAAGTTTCATTAGAGAAGTCTACAGTCACCCTGATGAATTTGGCCCTCTAGGCCAATAGGCGCTTATTCCTGGCAGCTTGCAGAATCTTTTCTTTTGTCTTGACTTTGGACAGGTTCATCACAATGTGTCTTGGATAAGCCCTATTAGGGTTGAGGTGACCTGGGGTCCAATATCCCTCTGAAAGGAGTGTGTTAGGATCTTTGGTGATATTTGTGAAATTTTTATTTATAATATTCTCTAGTATGGCTTCCATTCCCCTGGGGCATTCTTCTTCCCCTTCTGGGTTACCTATAACTTGTATGTTTGAATGCTTCATTAAGTCCCATAATTCTGTCAGTGAGCATTCTGCTTTCTCTCTCTTCCTTTCTGCCTCTTTAACTATTTGAGTTATGTCAAGAGCTTTGGCCTCTACCTCTGAGACTCTGAATCCTTCATGGTCTAATCTGTTCTTGATACTTTCTACTGCATCTTTAAGTTCCCTGATTGACTGCTTCAGTTCCTTCAGCTCTGTCATATCCTTTCTATATTCTTCATATCATTCATCTCTTTTTGATTCTGTTTTTGGATTTCATTTTGGTTATTTTCCACTTATTCAGCAATTTCCTTCATTGATTTCATCATCTATATTTTAAATTCCCCTTCTTCCATTTGTAAGTTTTCTTTATAGGTGGAATCCTCTGCAGTAGTAACTTCATGGTTCTTTGGAAGGGTTGCTCTGGACTGGTGTTTTGTGTTAGGATTTTTTTGCTGGTTCTTCCTCTGTTTCCTTGCCCTAATTTTCCTTTTACTTCCTCTTGTTTTTTAAGTTACCTTGCCTCTGATGTAAGGCTTTGATGAGTCCTTTTGCTACAGGGCTAAAAGGATGAGAACATTGAAGAACAAGAAGGGAAAATAAAAAGAAAAAGTGAAAGGAGAAGGAGTGAGTAAAAGGGAATATTGACAAAAAGAAGAAAAGCACAGAAAGAGGGAGATAGGAGTAATAAACGTGTACAATAGAGTACTTTGACCCACACCTTTAAAACCCTCAATGTCTGGGAGTCCTGGGTTGGGTGGTTCCCTTCAGGTCAGCTCTTTGCCAGTCCTAGCAGACATGGTATCCCACCTCCAACAAATGGAGAGGAAAAATAAAAATACTGAAAGTCAAACCAAAACAAACAAATAGAAAACCTTACAGGATAAAATTGGGGAAAAGCCAAATAACAGGGGAAGAAACACTAGTAAAAATGAAGCTCCTATTATTAAAGAAGGCAAAAATGGAAAATTATATTTACATAGAAAAATGAAGAAAGAAGAAAAAAAGAAAAATCTAGGGGCAAATTTGAAATTAAAAAAAGAAACAAAAACAAAGCACTATATACATCTTGCTGAATATTCTCTGTGCAACAGGTGATCTTCTGGCGTGTGAGATGCTAATCACAATGCTGATACAGCTGTATGAGATAGAGACTGGAGGACTCTGCTGACTTCCTTGTCCTTAAACCCTACAGGGTTGAGATTCTGAATCTCTCCTCAGACTACTTAAAAAATACTTTAAATTGTTAAACTTGGCTTAAATGATTAAACTTGAAGTGGCTGCCTGCTTATCAAGTGTGCCAAACCCAGCCTCACTGTATGAACCTGAGGGGCAAGGCTGCAAGGCAGCTCTCCTACTGCTGAACACTGAAAGCTCTGCTCTTCCCTTTTCTCTCATTTCTGGCCTTTGGTGCTGTACACAGTCACTAGATTGCTGGCCAAAGGTCTCCCAGCCCAGGCCTCTCTCTGGGACCCTGAGGGTGGAGTCTGCAGGGCAGCTCTTCCACAATGGCTGTGTGAGGCCCACAGCTGAACAATGATAGCTCCCTTCTGGAACAGTGGGTCAGTCCAGGGCCTTGGACAATGCTTAACATCACCCAGACTCTTGCCCAAGTTCTCTCAAGGTAATTCAACCAAGTGCCCAAGGCCAAAAAAACAAAACAACTGACAGGGAAGACCTTCCCTGTCTGCAATATCACTGCTGTTATAATTACAACCGGCAGCCACTATGGCCTCAGTCCTAACACAACCACCTGCCACTTCTCCACTGCTTTTGTCCTCCTCCTCGAGTCCAGAAGTCTCTTGCTGTCTCCCTAAATCCCCAAAGAGATGTTTCTGGGCAGAGCCCACAAGCAAGAGGTTCCTGGTGTCTTCTCTGCCCTTCTCACTGTGCCCGGTTTCAAAGAAGCTGTTATTCAGCCTCCATCTTACCCCTCTCCTTTTCAGTATTTTAAAGACACCAAAGGCATATATGCAAAACTCTTTTTGTGTTATAAAATAAAAATCATTCTTACTAATAAGTATATCCTCCATCTTACCCTCCTCCCCTTCAGTATTTTAAAGACTCCAAAGGCATATATGCAAAACTCTTTTCCTGTTAAAATATAAAAATCATTTTTACTAATAAGTATATAGGTGAGGACTGGTGGCGTGCACCTGTAATCCTAGCACTCTGGGAGGCTGAGGCAGGTGGATCACTTGAGGTTAGGTGTTCAAGACTAGCCTAAGCAACAGCAAGACTCAGTCTTTACTAAAAAATAGAAAAACTAGCTAGGTTTTGTGGGTGGCATGCCTATTGTCCCAGCTACTTGGGAGGCTGAAGCAAGAGGATGGCTTGAGCCCAAGAGTTTGAAGTTGCTGTGAGCTTTGATACCAGGGCACTCTCCCCAGGATGACAGAGTCAGACTCTGTCTCAAAAAAATAAAAAATAAAACAAAACAAAAAACCAAATAAGTATGTACAAACCTATCAAAAAATTGTATATGACTAGACATGTTTAAAACTCTGGTTATGATTATGGTCAGATCTGCTCAGTGTATTTGTATTGCATATAAATGTATGTACATATTACATATTATTTTCCACCTTTGAATAGCTATACTTATAGTCACATTAAACATGACTATAACAACTTCATGATGACTTCATTAGCTATAAAGGGAATTATTACACTGATCTATATCATATTCAAGATGAATGGTAAAAGTATAGCTAGAAAAGAATAAAGTAATTTTTGCTAATTATAAATTTCCATCAATGTAAATTTGCTTTCACATATTTGGTTTTAAAAACATTGCAGTGTTGACAAATATATTATGTCCATTAAGACAGAGTAATCACATCCAGGATTATCCTTGCCTTAAGAAAACACTTTTAAAGTGTTATGGGTTGAACTGTGCTTCACTCTCCACAAATTAACATGTTGAACTTTTAGCCTCCAATAACTTGGAATGGGACTTTATTTGGAGAAAGGGTCTTTGCAGAGGTAAATAAGTTGAAATGAGGTCAGTAGAATGTATCCTAATTCCATATAATGGGTATCCTTCCAAATAAAGGAGACATTTAGCAGGGCAAAGCACTATGGCCAAATAGAAATCTCTAGCAATTGTCCCTCCACATCAACAAAAAATTCAATAATGATGTATGCAAGCAATCACCTTCAGAAGAAGCTAAAATCAGGTGAGTGTTCACAATACCTGGTTTTAACATTATATCAAGGAAAGAGGCACTGAAGAGGGCAGAAAAGACACTCTTATGTTTCCCCTGCCACCTCCACCATCCCCTTTCAGTGCTGCACCAGCACCTGGGGTGGAGAGAGAATCTGTGTGCACAGGGGAGGGACAGTAAAGTGAAGGTGGGACTTTACATGGAAACTCAGGGCTTCCTTGGTACAGAGGAACGCAGTACAGGGTAGAATTCTACCAGAGCCCACAGAGGGAGCTTTTTCAGACTTGCCCTGCCAGAAGGAAATCCTCAGTCCCTAAATTTGAGTCCTGACTAGACCCACTACTGGCTGACAAAAAAAAGTCTGAGGCCTAGATTGAATTTGTAAGCAAGTCAGGTCACAAATGCTGTAGTCTTTGGGCAATTCCTGCAGCTGTGCTGGCTCGGAGCCAGTGGATTTGGGATGCATGTGACCCAGTGAGACACCAGCCACAACTGCCAAAGTCAATGCCTGTGTTACTCCTCCCCCCAACTCCAGGCAGCACAGCCCTGTGAGGGTCCTCTTCAACTTGGGGAAAGGAAAGGGAAGAATTCAGAGTACTCTGTTTTGCAACTTGAGTACTTGCTCAGCCACTGTAAAATAAAGTACCAAGCAGTCCCCTGGATCCCCCGAGACTAGGCCTAGGTTTCTGGATAGCATTTCTGGACCTATCCTGGGCCAGAAGAAAACATGCTCCTCTGAAGGGAAGGACTCTGACTTGGCAGGATACACCACTTGCTGACTAAAGAGACTTTGGGTATTGAATAAACATTGGAGGTAGCCAGAAAGCAGTCACTAAAGATTTTGGGCGAGACTGAGCTGGCTTCAGGTGTGACCTGGGGTTGGTGGCCACAAGGGAGTGCCTAAGTCACTCCCTTAATACCTTCAGCCCAGCACAGAGAGTGAGGGAGGAGAACTAGAGACTTTGCTTAGTAATCCAGGGAATTCTCCAGTGTCTTACCCAAGTTCAACAAGTCAGTACCACCGTGAGTCTTTAAGAGTAAAAGTATACTTGTCCTGGGGCACCCCAGTGCTGATGCACCTGCAGTGACCAAAGACTTAAATCACAACACTCAATTCCTTTTGGGTATCTGGAAAACCTTCTCAAGAATAGGTTAAAACAAGATAATACTGAGAAAATTAAAATAAATACCTAACTACATGAATTTATTTATAACACCTTTAAATCTCTTATAATGGTCTCATTGCCAGACGAATAGCTCTTCACACCAGATGTTAAATCTGATGAAATGCTTTCAGAATGTCAAAACAATCATCATACAAATAACTGGAATTCCAGTAAATCTAAATAAATTAGGGTTTAACCCCAAAAGGGTAAATGCATAACTTTCCAATGCTCGGACATTGATGAGCATTGAAAAGTAACAAGAACACCCAAGGGAATATGATCTCACCCAATGAACAATCCTGGAGCAATGGAGATATGTGACCTCTCACACAAAGAATTCAAAATAGCTGTCCTGAAGAAGCTTAGTTAAATTCAAGACAATACAGGCAGGGAATTCAGAAACCAACCAGAGAAATTTAACAGATATTGAAATACCCAGACACATAAAGCAGATGTTATCAGAGCTAAAGAGGGAGAGAATCTCCAGTACAGTAAACATTGGAGAACTCAACACTCCACTTTTAGCATTGCACAGATCATCCAGACAGAAAATCAACAGGGAAACATTGGACTTACACTGCACCTAAAGACCAAATGGGCCTAATAGATATTTACAGGACATTTCATCCAACAGCTGCAGAATTCATGTTCTTCTCCTAACTCATGGATCATTCACAAGGTTAGACCAGATGTTAGCTCACAATAAAAGTCTCAAAATATTCAGAAAAAAATTGAAACCATACCAAGTATTTACTCTAACCACAATGAAATAAAACTAGAAATCAATATCAAGAGGAACACAGGAAAGGATGCAAACATGTGGAAATAAAACTACATACTCTTGAATGAACAAGGATGTCAATGACATGATTAAGAAAGAAAGTAAAAATGTTCTCAAAACAAATGAAAACAAAAACACAATGAATAAAAATCTATGGTGTACAGCAAAAGCAGTTATAAGAAGAAAGTTTATAACAATTAAGTGCTGGCTTGGCACCTGTAGCATAGTGGTTATGGCACCAGCCACAGATACTGAGGCTGGTGGGTTCAAACCCAGCTGGGCCAGCTAAGCAATAATGGCAACTACAACAAAAAATAGCAGGCATTGTGGTGGGTGCCTGTAGTCCCAGCCACTTGGGAGGCTGAGGCAAGAGAATCACTTAAGCCCAAGAGTTTGAGGTTGCTGTGAGCTGTGATGCCATAGGACTCTATTGGGGGGCAACATAGTGAGACTCTGTTTCAAAAAAAAAACAAGTCCTTACATCAAAAAAGAAAATTTCAAATAAACAACCCAATGAGACCCCTCAAAGAACTAGAAAAATAAGAGAAAACCAAACCCAAAATTAATAGAAGAAAAGACATAATAAAGATCAGAGCAGAAATAAATGAAATCTTAAAAAATATACAAAATATCAACCACAAAAAGTTGGTTTTATAAAAGATAAAAATTGATGCACCCTGAGCCAGACTAAGAAAAAAAGAGAGAAGACTCAAGTAAGTAAAATCAGAGATGAAAAAGTAAATATCACAACCAATAATGCAGAAACCCAGCGGATCATTAGACTTCATGAGCAACTCTGTGCCAATAAATTGGAAAACAAAAATGATATTAATAAGTTTCTAGGTACATGTAATCTATCAAGATTGATTCAAGAAGAAATAAAAAGCCCAAATAAGGGTGGTGCCTGTGGCTCAAAGGAGTAGGGCACCGGCCCCATATGCCAGAGGTGGTGGGTTTAAACCCAGCCCCATCCAAAAACTGCAAAAAACCCCAACCAACCAACCAAACAAAAAAACCCCAAATAAATCAATAATGAGATGTAAGCAGTAATCAAAAGTCTACCATCAAGGGAAAGTCCAGGACCTGACTGGTAGAATTCATTTTAATAAAAACTACTACCAATCCTTGTTTAAATATTCCAAAAAAATCAAGGATCAAGGAATACTTAACTCATTCCAGATGGCATGTGTCACTCTAAGAACAACACCAGACAAAGACACACAAAAAAGAAAACTATACACGAATCTCTCTGATGAACACAAGAGCAAAAATCCTCAACAACAAAAAACTAGATTCAAGAATACATTAAGATAATTATTCAACATGATGATGTAGGATTCATCCCAGGAATGCAAGGATGGTTCAACATACTCAAATTAACCATTATGATACATCATGTGAGCAGAATGACAAAAATCGTATGATTGTTTCAATGAATGCTGAAAATCATTCAATAAATTGGACATTTTTTTTAGACAGAAACTCTAAAAAACCCTGCTTACAAAGGAACTGCCCTCAACTCTAAAAGCTGGATATGATGGACTCACAGTGAGTATGATCCTGAAAGGAGGAAATCTGAAAGCCTCTCCTCTTAAGATCCAGAACAAGATGAGTATGCCCACTTTTACCACTATTATCCAACAGTGTACTGAGAGTTCCAGCTAGAAAAATCAGACAAGAAAAAGAAACATAGGAAATCCAAATTGCAGAGGAATTGGTCAAATTATCCTTTAACATGATATGATCTTATATCTGGGGAGTTCAAACGACTACATATACACACATGCACACACACACATACACACACAAACTATTAGGACTGACAAACAAATTTAGTAAAATTGCAGGATACAAAATCATCATACAATAATAAGTGGAATTTCTATGTTCAACATTAAACAATTTGAAAAAGAACCAAGAAAACTATCATATTTATAATAGATACAAATAAAATAAAATACCTAGGAATAAACTTAACTGAAGAAATGAATAGTCTCTGTAATGAAAACTAGAAAACACGATGAAAGCAATGTGACAGGACACACAAAAAATGGACAGATATTCCATGCTCATGCTTTGTAAGAATCAATATTATGAAAATGTCCAGACCCATCTACAGATTCAATGCAATCCCCATCAAAATACCAATGACATTCTTCATAGTAATATAAAAAATAATTCTAAAATGTATATGTAACCACACAAGACCCAGAATAATCAAAGCCATCCTGAGCAAAAAGAATAAACTGGAGGACTCAGATTACTTGACTTCAAATCATACTACATAGTAATGAAAATAGCATGGTACTGGTATAAAAATAGATACATAAAAAACTGAACAGAAAGCCCAGAAATAAACTTATCTTTGACAAGTCACCAAGAACATACAGTGGGCCCAGTAAGGACAGTCTTTTTAGTACGAGGTGCTAGGAAACCTGGATATCTATATGCAAAAAAAAGAAACTAGACTCTTATCTCTCACCATTTGCAAAAATCAAATTAAAGTGGATTAAAGACTTAAACCTAAGACCAGAACCCCTGGAATTACTAAAAGCAAACATTGGGGAATGCTTCAGGACGTCATTCTGGACAAGGACTTCTTAAATAATACTTCCTAAAGCACATGCAACCAGTGAAAATTAGACACATGGGACCACATCAAGCTAAAAAGCTTCTTCACAGCAAAATAAATAATCAACAAAGCAAAGAGACAACACATAGAATGGGAGAAAATATTTTCAGGCCACCTGTCTGACAGAAGATTAATAACTAGAAGATGTAAGAAGCTCCAACAATCAGATAGGAAAAAGGTCAAATAATCAGATTAAAAAATGGGCAAATGATCTGAATAGACATTTATCAAAATAAGTCATATAAATGATCAACAGGTACATGAAAAATGCTCAGTATCCTTAGTCATCAAGGACATGCCAATCAAAACTATGATGAGCTATCATGTCACCCTGGTTAAAGTGGCTTTCATTAAAAAGACAATAACAAACACTGGTGAGGATGTGGAGAAAGGGGAGCCCTGCACACTATTGGTGTGCATATAGATTAGTGCAACCACTCTGGAGAGCAGTGTGGAGTTTTTTCAAAAACTAAATGTAGAACTACGGAATTACCCAACCTTCCTGCTTCTGGATCCATAGCCGAATGAGGGGAATTCAGTGTGTCAAAGTGACACCCGCGTTCCCATGTTCATTGCAGCCCTGTTCACAGTAGCCTAGATTTGGAATCAACCTAAGTGTTCATTAATGGATAAATAAATTGTTGTACATATATCCAATGAAATATTATAGAGCTGCAGAAAGAATAAAATCCTGCCCTTTGCGACAACATGGGTGGAACTAGAAAACATTATGTTAAGTGAAATGAACCAAACACAGAGAGACAAATCTTGCTTTTATAAGCAAAATACCCTTAAATAGATTCAGTCTATGAAGTCACAAAAATGCATAATGGTGTTATTTCTACTTTACCTGAAGAAGGTCCAGTATTTTACAATTAACCTCTAAGCCTCAATTTTATCAATATGAAAGCTGTTCAAAGTCAAAGATATGTAAACTGTTCAAGATATGTAAAAGCTGTTCAAAGTCAAAGATATAGGCCCACAAGAGAGAAAAACACAATTAAATACAAGGTAGGGAAAAGGGAGAGGCAGAAGAGAGAGGAGAGGAGGGATGAGGATTGGTTAGCTCTCACCTAATGGGCGTGATGTAAGGGTATACAGTCCCTGTTGAGTGGCTCAACTACAACTTGAACTTTACCAAACAAATGTAAATAATATAACTTAATCATTTATACCTTCATATTAATTTGAAAAGATAACTAAGTCAGAGACAGGTAACACTTAGCTCAGTGACTTCATGTAGTAAGGGAAAAATAAATAAAATAACTCATTATAGTTGAAAAATATTCACGTATTTGTAAATTTTATGCTAAATTTAAGGTTCGTAAAATATATTCATAAAAATTAATAACAGTAGCACTGTGAGTATTACTCTTGAACTAAATGTTCATATTTACACCCTTTATTGTACCCAGGGGACTCGTAGAAGATGTAAATCAAATCATGCTAGACGGTGTCACTCAATTTATGGAATTTATTCCTTAATCCAATTGTGAACTCTGCGACCTTCTCTGGGCTTTGATATCCATACAATCATTATATCATGAAAAATGGAAAATGTTAGAAAACGATCCCTAAAACAGATGCTTGAATCACATCCTGCCTGTGCTCCATGCTTTGAGAATTCACACTCACCCAAACCGGAGCAACTCCTTTCATTTCTGTCTCCATTTAGCCTAATCTTTTCTTTTGGGTGCTGCTTACAGATGGAGATTTTGCTGATGGCCGGACCCAATTAAGAACACTAAGTCAGTTTGTAAGGAAGGAGCAGGGAAATGGAAATACTTTCAGCAAGATGTTACTAATGTGCACCAGGTTGGGAGCAGGAGCTGAGCAATAAAGGGCTCTGCATCTTATTAGTCATCACTTTGGTCACTGTTCCCCTCATTCTTTAATTAACTCCTGTTATTTTAAAGAGTGCTTTTGGAATGTTTTCACTTAAGTGTAGGAAATGATGATCTCCATTCAAACCTTTGCCTTTTTTGTCTGTTCCTTTTCTCCTCAGAGATGCAGATCTGTTCCTGTTAGACACAAGGAAGGCACAAGCTTTAGACGTTGGTTGGCTTGTCTTTGATATCACTGTGACCAGCAATCACTGGGTGATTAATCCACAGAACAATCTAGGCTTACAGCTGTGTGCAGAGACAGGGGATGGTAAGTGCTGAATTTCATATATTTTTGTGGGGCTTATTTTGATACATTGAGCGTTATTGCATTTTGTGTGATTTACCCAAAATATGTTTTATACTTGTGGTATACAGGGTAGCACATTCCACAGGATGGTGTGATACCATATTAATTACCAAACCGATTCAGAATATATTAACATAATTATTGTCAGGCTCTTCAGTGGAGAGTACAGAAATATGCACTGCTACTGCACTCAGAGAACTGTTAGTCTAGTGTTGAAGACCCGTATGTGAATAAGTAGCACTCTTATATAGAAGAATATAAAAATGGAGCTATGTACAAAGTGCTGTTTAGCTACATCTTGACTGTGGTGGTAGTTACAGAGCTCTATAAATTGTAAACAGGTAGAGAACTACACCAAAGAGTGAATATTACTATATGTAAATTATATAACAAAATTCAAGAAAGGCTAGGGAAACAAAGGCTCAACCAGTAATACATGGGGGGTAAGAAGGATGGAGATGGAACAACAGTCACCAAAAAAAAAAAAAAAAAAAAAAAAACTGCAGAAAATAATACCAAGGTAGGCCTTAGCATATCAGAGTATTTGATCAAAGACAACTCTTCCAGAATCACCCATGGGATTGGTCTGTGGGAAATTTTCATTTTATTTATTTTTATTTATTTTCAGACAAAGTCTCACTATGTCATCCTTGGTAGAGTGCTGTAGCATCATAGCTCATAGCAATCTCCAGCTCCTGGGCTTAAGCAATTCTCTTGCATCAGCTTCCCAAGTAGCTGGGACAACAGGCACCCGCCACAATGCCTGACTATGTTTTGGTTGCAGTTGCCATTGTTGTTTAGCTAGTCCAGGCTGGATTTGAACCCCCCAGGCTTGGTGTATGTGTCTGGTGCCATAACCACTGTGCTACCAGTGCTGAACTAGAAACTTTTATTTTTAAGAAGCTCCAGATATAATTCTTATGCTCACAAGTATTCCCACTGAGCACCCATGTACCATGCACTTGGCTAGATTGGTGGATATACAATGGTGAGACAATGCAGATGACTTTACGATACTTGCAGTTGAGTGAGGCCCAAAGTAGCAATCACACAGTGATGTTGCTGAATATGTGTCCCTATATAACCAGAAGTGTCCAGTTGATTGTGGATATTGAATAGTGAGTGGATTTGAGCTATGATCTGAAAGACAAAAAAGATGAGATTAGGGGAAATAAGTTGTGGGCAGGAATCTCCGACAAATGGAATTTGCAAAGACCATGGAGAGAGAGACATTGGCACAGTTGGTGAGAGGGCCAAAGAAGCCAAGGCCAGTTTATTATGAGCTTTGTTGACCTTTGATCACTCGAAATCCAAACATTTGAAATTCAACATGGACCTTCAGGTCATTCAAAATTATATTTATCTTACTAGGAGGATAAAATGTAATTTAATAATGTGTTAGCTTGATTAGTAACTTTTAAATATTTAGAAATATACCATGTAGAAATGTATTCTTAGTTCATTCCCATACAATTGTCATGGCCAGATCTTTTTAAAAAGATAATTAGTAGGAGAATGTACCTTATTGAACTTCCACTGCTTTTAGTTTTTTTGCAGAACCAGGCAAGAGAAACATTAAACTACAGTCTATCTCCTTCATTAATTCTTGGTGTATTACACAACAACCTTGCTTAATAACCCACAGTGTATCTAAAACCAGGGTATGTCTTGGACCTCTTTGACGGGGATTCATAGCTTTAAGTGCTGACTTCATGGTGGCCTTACTTTATCTATAGCTGTATGTCGAAAAAAAAAAGAAGAAAGTTCTAACTGAAAGTGTTATAGAAAGTGTTTCACCCCCTTCCTTTGCCCTCAAATCCAGACTTTTCTACAGATTTTAAGTATAATGCTGAATTTTTATAAACAAATATTTGGGATTATAGGTTATTTTCCAATTATGGCTTTGAGATTATCATTAAGGATCCTCAGAGTTCAAGCATTATAAATGGAATCTTTTAAGCATTCCTACGATGTTAAACTACTGTACATTTATGGTCAGAAATTTGACTGGGACATCGGCACTGTGGGGGTAATCCAAGTATGCGGCCCAAACAAGAAAAACCAAATTAGTGCTATGTGCTTCTCTCGGTCTTCCCCTTGGGGATATCCTTGAAATGTCTAACTAAACAAATCAAGAAATCTATGAAATACGATCAGCCTGTTTCCTTTTAATTTCCATCTCGCCCCCTGCCCTACATGAATTTTCTGAAGTTTCTGTCTTTTGTTCTTTTCATTCATTGCTTGCATTGGTTATCTCTTTCTCTTACTATTTACACAATTTAACATCTATCTTGATTTCAATTTATCCTTTCTCTTTGAGAACTACTTTACATTTTGACTTGCTCTTTCTCTCTGATTTAGTTCTCTTTTTCATGGTTGATTTTACTTTAAATTACTATTCTATCATAAATATTATAAAATATTTTCCATTCTTTATCTTTTTCTTTGAGCCTGAAATGAATTAATGTTGCACTCTTTTCAAAGGTTTCCAAAGTATTTAAAGGTCAGGTTTGAAGTGTGTGACCTATTGTTCCTTTTATGTCTCTTATATTGTCTAACATGAAGACTATTAAAATGGTTAAATGCCCTGGGTGGTGCCTGTGGCTCAGTGAGTAGGGCACCAACCCCATATACCGAGGGTGGTGAGTTCAAACCCAGCCCCGGCCAAACTACAACCAAAAAATACCCAGGCGTTGTGGCAGGTGCCTGTAGTCCCAACTACTCAGGAGGCTGAGGCAAGAGAATTGCCTAAGCCCAGGAGTTGGAGGTTGCTGTGAGCTGTGACAGCACAGCACTCTACTGAAGGCGATAAAGTGAGACTCTCTAAAAAAACAAAACAAAACCCCAAAACAGTTAAATGTGCTAAGAAAGCCAGCCTTTTGCATTTAGGCAATACTTAAAACAGATTTTAACCAGAGGTAGCGGGTAGAGAGCACATACGGCCTTGGGAAGGTAAATGATCTTCCTGATACCTCAGTCTTATTAACTGCAAACTCATTGCGAATATACATGTAACAGATTTCTATAAATAGAAATTTAAATAGAATTTTAAATTGCAGACTCTTTCACATTGTACATGAACTTTGCAGCCACCCTGTATGAATAATTAGATGCTTCAGTTTATTACAGCCTCGCTCATTACTGCTGCTGCTGTTTTCAAAGTGACATTGCTTCAGAGCCCAACTGACTGTCTTTCACAGTATAGGATTTGGAATATGTCTACTTCTCAGCAGAATGAATTGGAGATCATGAAAGAATGATTTCATGATTCAGTAAAGTCTGTTTTCCAATTCATTTGTTGACACTTACGCACTTATTCATTTGTCCAGCATAGAATGATCATGTATCTCTGCATGCAAAGTGGCAGGTTAAAAGAGCTTTTATCCTGGGGGACAGATATATCTGTAGCTAACCGTAGGAAGGTAGAAAGAATAAAGTGCTCTAATGCTAAAAATAGTGACATAGCCAAAATGCCATAGGAAAGCAGATGAGACAATGGTTAAAGACCACTGGGACTGAGTTAAAAAAAAAAAACCGCGATGGAGGTGGCTTTTAGTGGGGCCAGCCGAGTGGAAGTGTAAGGACAAGAGGTGAAGAGTAGCGGAGTTGTGGGAGAGTGGGGAGTGATGGAAAGAACAGAACTTACTCTTAGATGAGGAAGTGAAAGGTATAAACGCATAGAATGGCAAAATGGCATGGTTCTGGGAAGTTAGTCCAGCCTTGACTATAACAGCTTTCCTGTACAACAGGTGGTTGCAGATGCTATCAGGAAAGTTATCTGGGGACAACCACGTGAGGAACATGAAGTCTCAATTTCGTATACTATGCTCTTCTACATGTAGCATGAGTCACGGAAGAACTAGACTTGTTGCTTTAACCCATCACAGGAACACTATCTTGATGACATATTGGAAAGAGTATCGATTCATGAGTCAGGGGTTGTGTACCTTTTATTCATCATTGTACCCTTAATGCTTGGCAGGACGCAGCCTCTGGGTATGAGAAATGTCTTGGATGATCACTGAATGAGTTTGTGATTAAAAAGGCTCTTTAAGGCCACCTGCCACGGTGAACATGGTCCTCGTAAAAACACATTCCAAACTATGAGTTTGGGGTTATTAACAAGTAAACCAGTTTGATGTAACATAGGAGTGGAATTTTGTAGCGAAAACCACAGGAGTTAAATAGTCTCAGTCATGAGAAGAGTAAAATCCATGATGGGGATGATTACATTTTGTTTATCCTGCCCCTGAAAAGGAAAAAAAAAAGCAAAGAGGCCTAAAAATATTTCAGAAATCAAAAGCTGCTGAAATCTAAAGTAGTATTTTGATTCCTCAGAGACCTTGTGGAAAATATGTCAGTTTGGGAAATAACTCTTTGTAGAAATTTGACCAATAAACTGCAGTGGATTTGTTAAAAGAGTTTAAGGATGTGTTATTATTATTTTTTTGTGTGTGCTGAATAGGTAACTCTCAAAGCTCCATACGTTTTGTTTCAGCCAAATGAAGCCAATTTAAGCACAAACAAATAAAAAAAAATACATGTTGCTTCTGCATGGCAAAATCTAGAGATTCCAGAGAAGATATTGTATCCAAAGGGGTAAAATAGGTCTCAAAGTTTTCAAGCACTCTCTCAGGGCAGTTAATAAACCTCTATGAAAAAATAAGAACTATGTTTGTTTTTAATAGCAAATGAGTAGGGTTAGATCTGTCTTAATTTATTGGTGGATTTTTCAGTTCTCTAAATTATCGAACTCCATTCATTATCTGACTTACGAAATCTTTATTAACATTTATAATGAAACGGCATTAATGATTTTTTCCTACGGACATATGCACAGAGTTTATTACACAGATAGCAATGTAGTCAAGTTTTTGGAACTTGGATTTTCCCCACCCCGTACACTATAATTTTCCATTGTTTGATGCTTTATAGCGTTTAAGCCTTCCAAGCAAATTAATTCTCTTTTTCAAACGTGGGTTTATAGAATAATTTAGAGATGGAAAAACAAAGATAGTATTTTGAGGTTCATTAGAAAGTCTTTTTAAAAATCTTAAGTTTTCAGACATTTTCGGCTTGGCAACACTCAGAACGAATTTGGCCAATGACTCTTTTTCCTTTCTGTTCAAACTCACTCCTACATCAAGGAAAATTCAATCCGTATGTTTCCGATTCATTTGTATTCAAGTCATCAAAATGTTGTTTTGTCAGAGTATTGTTTAATGTCCAAGAAACATGAAGTTCTTTTTTAAAAATAAGACTCTGAAAGCCTTTTTAGAAAACAAAACAAAAGAACGAGTAAAGCCACAGTGTCATTTTCAACCATATCAGGTAAAACTTCAGGTTGAAAGGCTGATGTTTCAAAGTTTTGCTCAATTTTATACCCAAATCAAGATTTTAGAGGTATTAAGCTGCCAAATTAAATTTCACTGTAATTGATGCTTAAGTGTAAAAAAAAAAAGATAGTTATTGCTTATAGATAGCTTACAGTTCAAAGTTCTGGATATTTAATTTAAATGAGGAGGACAAACAGAATAGATAGCTCCATTTTGGAAATATAAATTCTAAGAAAAAAATCATTAGGGAAACTATATTAATATGTTGGCTTTGGACTGGGCAAAGTGATTCATGCCTATAATTCTAGCAGTCTGGGAAGCTGAGGCAGGTGGATTGCTTGATCTCAGGAGTTCAAAACCAGCCTGAGCAAGAGACTCAGTCTCTACTTAAAATAGAAAACCTAATTGGGCATGGTGGCACACTCCTGTAGTCCAGCTACTCTGGCAGGTGAGGCAAGAGAATTGCTTGAGCCCCAAAGTTTGAGGTTGCTGTGGACTGTGATGATGCCACAAAATTCTGTCTACTTGGGGCAACCGTATATATTTCTGTCCCCCTAAAAAAAAAAAAAAAATATATATATATATATATATATGTTGAATTTGATAAAATATTTACTATTTAATATTTAGCCATAGCATCAATGAGATGAGTGTGGGAGTCTGAAGTTGCATAAGGTGATAACGTGTGGTATCCAGCACATGACAAGGCAGGGATAAAGGTCTGTATGTTGAACTGGACTAGAGATTGTACTGGAGATTTTCACTGCATTAGTTGTGGGTGGCACTCCTTTAAGTTAGGACCAGTTACTCCTCACTTTTATTGTGGAGGTTTAATAGATAATTTTAAGGAAAATTTTCAGGTAAATATATAACTAGTAGTTCATAGGGGAGAGGTAAGGTTGACTTAATTTTGACATTTTGGGGTGGAAGCAGAGTTTGTGTGTGGTTATGTTAATAGGCTCCTGTTTAATAATTATTGTTGATAAAACAATTCTTGGTAAGAAACGTTTAAATATATTTCAATAGAAGATATGAAGCCAATAGAAAAGAACACTCAGAGATTTGTGTCATGACAAATTGATGCTTGCTTGTATTTTTGGGGGCATTCCACACAATACTAAATTATTCAATCATTGTATGCACTATTAGAAAAACAGTAGTTAGTTTGGGGATTACTAATTGCATCAGTGAAAATAAGGAAAACAACCTTTTTGCCACTCAGTAGGGTTACAAATAGGATGAATTTATTAAAGGCCAGTCTATATTACCATTAAAAAAATTCTTAAACCTAAAGATCCCTCAGTACAAATTGCAAGTGTTCGACTTAGTAAATCTATCAGTGAATCTTAAACAACAGAATGATTTCTTACAAAGATAATAAAATGACAGGCAGGATTGTAATGGCTACAGAAAACCTTGTTAAAAAAATATTGATAAGTCTTTGTCAAGGAATAGGGTCCAGTGGTTCCTAATACATCTTGTCTTGATATTTATAGCCAATCACATAATTTCCCCACTATATAAATGGTATTTCCAATGAAAGACTCAGAAAGTTGAAGGCAACTTATCAATTGATAGGAATAAAGGAAGAACTATTTGAAACTCATGAAAAAAACCCTCCTTGCTCTGAACACTGGTAATTCCAGGTGCTGCTCTCCAGAGAGGTCTTGCCCAAGCGCATGTGTGTGTGTGTGTGTGTGTGTGTGTGTGTCCTTTGCATAGCTGGGTGTGGCTGCCATGCTCGGGCATCAGCAGGACATGGTGTGAATAGTTCAATGTTTCCGAACTGGAACTCTACATTTTGTATCTTACTTTTGAAGCTCCTATAAGTAAAGTAACTATTGGCTTTATTAAAATTATACATTTGGCTCGGCGCCTGTGGCTCAAGTGGCTAAGGTGCCAGCCACATACACCTAAGGTGGCGGGTTTGAATCCGCAGCCCGGGCCCGCCAAACAACAATGATGGCTGCAACCAAAAAATGGCCAGGTGCTGTGGCGGGCGCCTGTGGTCCCAGTTACTTGGGAGGCTGAGGCAGGAGACTCGCTTGAACCCAGGAGTTGGAGGTTGCTGTGAGCGTGAGGCCATGGCACTCTACCCAGGGGGAAAGCTTGACGCTCCGTCTCAAAAAATAAAAAATAAAAATAAAAATAAAAAAATAAAAAAAATAAAATTATACATTTAATAATAAAAAAAAAAAAGAAAAAAACCATCGTGGCGATTCTCTTCTTAGATTTAGATCATAACCCACGCTGGCCACCAGCTATTTTTCAACTTTCTTCTGCTTCTGGGTTCACAAGAATTTTCGCTGTTTCTTTTTTAGAAAAATATATGTATAGATTTTCTTAAAAGTACCATCAGTTTAGCCCCCTTTTATTTTTGTCGAGACTATTGTGCAAACCTCAGAAAGTGTTTAGTTATCAAGATAATTAGGTTGCAAGTGGATCATTTTGAATTCTGTTACCCGGGATTTTGCTCATTATCCAGGATTTTGCTGTGTTCTCCCCTCTTCAGCCTGTGCTTATGTTTCATTCATTCTTGATTGTTGACAATAGTTACAGCCTCAGTCCTTTTCTAAAACCTCAAGTTGCTTTTCATTCCTCTCCCTCTTATTGTGCACAGTAATTTAACATATTCGTGAAATGTTTTCTTCCAAACGGCAATATCCTATGATAGCTCCTAAACATGCCTTGTTAAAAGGAGATTTTTCCAAATTTCTACATCTTTGGAATTAGTTTATTTCTATTTAATATATATAAGCTAGTATCTGAAGTCCTCATGTGATTATATAGTAAACGTAGACATACTGGGTGGCCATAAAGTTCATGCGCAATTTACTATGTTAAACTATGTTAAATTGCACATGAAATTTTTGTCCATCCTCCACATAAGCTATATTATTTAACCTTTATAAGATGTATGTCTTTTTATGGAGAAATAAAGAGCTCTTGATGTAATATCTACTTAAATTTAATAAGACCTGGAATGAGACATTTGTAAATAAAAGTATCTGGCTAAGTAAATTTGTTATATTATCCTTGGGATCCTATGACAATCATTTTTACCTCAGGGAAAAAATCCCAAATTAAGCCTCTGTGTTGTCAGATGACTATTTATCTGTGTCAAGGGTCAGATGATCTATGTGGCTGGTTAATCTAAATATCAGCTGACAGTGCTAAGAAGTAGCAGAAGAAATTCAGAGATCAAAGGTGATATTTTTCTTTTTCTCCTGCTGTTTTGACTACAGTTTCTCATTATTATTTATCTAACTTCAAAACGTTGAATTATGTCCCCTTATCAGAGGATCTTTTAAACAGTTTAAGATTCGATAATGTTCCCTTCCCTTATCTGAACTATCTTTTAAAGCAATTAAGCCATTTTTGTTCATAAAACCATATGGCTCCCTTTATGCTGAATTTATGATGATGACAATTGGTTTCAAATAAAAGAATAAGAAAAGTCTTTATATCCAAGAAACTAAAAGAATTACATAACTCACCAGATGATCTGAAAAGTAAAAGAAACATATACTTCCTTGATTTGTTCTAGATAAATATTATTATATATAAGTGGATTTTTATGTATTGTTTAATGTTAAGGATAATTAGAGCTGACTTCTGGAGGAATATTTAAGAATAAATTAGAAGGGTAATTCAAGAACAGTTATCTTCAAGTCCTTGAAGAAATACAGTAAATGCATGAAACTGAATTTTTTTTCCACAGTCCAAAAGTTAACTCAAAGTGCAAAAAACAGTAGACTCTGAAAAATGGAAGTGAAAGGGTACGAAATTGTTTGCTCTGTGAAGAAATTTATATATGGATCATGTTGAACTTGTAAATAGATGCTTATTCATCATTATCAGATACAGCAAGGTCGCAAGTGACCCTCAAAACTACCTGGGAAATTATCTGATGCAATATTATAACCCCTACAAAGAATGTCAACTAAATGGTAAATTTTTGATATTCTTTGTAGGGGTTATAATATTGCATCAGATAATTTCCTAGGTAATTTTGAGGGTATATTGCTATATCTGATTATGATAAATAAGCATCTATTTACAAGTTAGACATGATACACATGTAAATACTATAGGCAGAGAGGGTACAGTGAATGGAAATTTATTATCTTCAAGGAGCTTGATTTAAATGGTTGATTCCAATCACAGCTTTGAAGATATTGTGTAATGTCAGAGATGAAGTAACTGGGAATGGCAAGCAAGGAAAATTAGACATCTTTTGGTGGGTGAGTGTGTGGGTGTAGACAGGCATACATACATTCTCAGAGAACCAGGCGAGGAATCAAATATAAATTTATAGTGAAAAATCTATAATTACTGAGCTTTCTAGAGGGCTATTCTTATAGCATTTGGTAGAATTATATTTCCTTTTACTTTAAGTCCCATACTACGTTTTTTAAGGATCCTAGCAAAACATCAAATTCTATTCTACGTTTTTCCAGAACATTTTTAGAGTCGCCCCTGCTTCTATCATATTTCTGTAGAACTTCAACAACATTAAATTGTAAATTATCTATGACCATGTATTAGTCTCTGAAAGTTATTTTTTATACAAATCAAGCCTTGGGGAGATATTAACAAGATAGCTAAAGGAAACAATTGCATTGGTCATCTGAATGTGAATGCTGAGAAAGTATTCATTGCAAAAAAATTCCTGTACATGTATGGTAAAAATGACTAGATTCCTACAGAAAATAAGTATGACATAGATTTCCCTTAAGGTTTGAAATCACTATTTGTTAATTTTACAAAACCATGTAAGCTGTGACTCAGGGGTTTTCTAACTGTTGTAAGGTCTTAAAGCTCATCAGAGAACATAAATTTTTCCTCTATGCTGTAGATTTTTGCCATTTTCCCACTGCATAAAAATGAGTAAAATCGCCAATATGTGTTTTGTGGAAACATAAATGAAACATAAATATTGGGGCAAGGTCAAGGTTCTACGTTGTTCAACCAAAGCTCTCATTCATTCTCTTACCAGCACTGTCTAGTTTCCTTAAACCACACTTCACGGATTTTCAAACTCCCTCTGTTTAGCAAAACTTATTCTCTGTCTACACAAGTATTTGCTTTTTTATACTGTGATTCTGGTGAGATACCTTTGGTGAATATCAATTGGTCTTTTCTGCTAAAATTTCCTGGTTTTGAACTCTACATGGTTAATCACAGTTTTATATTTTAAGTACATTTTTAGTTCACTTTAATAAGAATTTAAACCACGTATTTGCTGTGATATCAACTGAAATCATATTAATGACATTCATGGAAACTAGTATTTACTGAGAGCTTCCTAAAAACAAAGCATTTTATTAAGCCCTTGAAACGGAATGTCTTTTCTTCCCTATTAATGTCCCATTTTGTACGTGAGGAGATTTAGAAAGCTTAAGAATCTTGCCCAGAATTCTGAAAGTGATTTGTTTGCAGAGCGAGCCCCTTATATACTAAATCTTGCAAAGAATATTAATCTTAGACAATTACAAGCTGAAAAATAAATGTATTTTTATACTTTCCAAGTAAAACAATGTTATTAAAAACGATTATGATAGGACAAAGTTGAAGTATGTGTCGGATCTGTTAGGAATTATCTTTGTATTTTCACATTTTCTGCCTGCAGCTTAATTGTGATGCAGCCTATGGAAAGTGACAGACGCTATTTTCACCTGAACTTATACTTTCTATCAATAGCTCCTTCAATGTTTTGTCACCCTCACACAATTATAGTTAATTTGATACGTTCATAAATGCAAAAAAGTAACTTTTCTTCTGTCAATGACCTACCTCAACATGTACCTAAATTTAGTCAAATTTAATTTTTTTATTTTGAATTTAACAACGAACCTCCCCCTTCCTTCATGCCCCGTATTTTGACAGCCTCCCCTGTCCTTATTTTCTCTATCTTATTTTCCCCTAATCCATACTTCTCACCATGGAATTTTCATATCCACAACCACCCTGGATATGGATAGGGATGTGTGGGAATTTCTTTTTTTATAGAGCAGCTTTTGGTTCACAGGAAAATTAAAAGGAAGTTACACGAATTTCCCACACATCCCTGCCCGATACCCACATAGCCTGTTCCTCTCTTGACATCCTTTACCAGAGTGGTACACTTGTCGCAATTGATGAGCCTGAATCACACCTGGTCAAAGTTCGTAGTTTATGTTAGCTTTCATTCTTGGTGTTGTTTATTCCGTGGGTTTGAGCAATTGTGTGGTACCAGGAACGTGGCTTTTTAGTATTGTGCAGAGTATTTTCTCTGGCCTAGAATTCTTCTGGGCCGCACCTACTTATCTGTCCTTGCCCAGCTCCTTGACCACCACTGATCTTTACACCGACCTTACAGTTTGTCTTTCCCACAGTGTCATATAGTTGGAATCATCCAGTATGTAGCTTTTCAGATTGGCTTCTTTTTTCATTTAGGAATATGGATTTAAGTTTCTTCTGTGTCTTTTCATACCTTTTTTTTTTTACCTTGATAATTTTTTTTTTATTATTAAAGGATAGCTGTGTACATGAATGCAGTCATGGGGTACAGTGTGGTGTTTTCACATACAATTTGAAATATTTTCATCAAACTGGTTAACATGGCCTTCATGTCATTTTCTTAGTTGTTGTGTTAAGATGTTTGTATTCTATTTTTAGAAAGATTCCTTGTACCCTTGTAAGATGAACCGTAGAGGTGATCCCTCCAGTCCCCCTCCCTCCACCCATCCAGCCCCTCCCCTGTCTTTTCGTACCTTGGT
The DNA here is from genome assembly GCA_963575145.1 of Galago senegalensis. Taxonomy (NCBI): domain Eukaryota; kingdom Metazoa; phylum Chordata; class Mammalia; order Primates; family Galagidae; genus Galago; species Galago senegalensis. The sequence continues at coordinate 38,259 of CAUYTI010039214.1, read as the reverse complement.
AGCTCATTCCTGTTCAGCGCTAGATACCATTCCATTGCCTGCATGTCACATAATTTATTTATCCATTCATCACCTAAAGGATATCTTGATTGCTTCCAAGTTTTGGCAATGAGGATAAAACTCCTCTAAATATCCATGTGCATGCTTTTAACTCCTTTCGGTAAATACCGAAGAACATGATTGCTGGATTTTATAATAAGAGAACGTTCTGTTTTGTAAGCAACAGAAGTCTTCCAAAGTGTCTGTACCATTTTGCATCCCAGCAGCAGTGAAGGAGAGTTCCCGCGCTCACGGCCTCCCCAGCAGTTCCTATGTCAGTGCTCTGGATCGTGGCCACGCTATTGGTGTGCAGTAGCTTCTGGTTGTTTTAATGTCTATTTCCCTGGTGGCTTATGATGTGAGTGTCTTTTCATATGTGCATTTTCCGTCTGTATATGTTCTCTGGTGAGGTGTCTATTAAGGTCTTGGCTCATTTTTTTCAGCAGGGTCTTATTGTTTTTTAAGAGATTTTGGTGTATTTGGATAACAGTCCTGGATCATACGTCTCTTGCCCAGGTCTGAATTGTCTTTTCATTCTCTTGTCAGTGTCTTTCCCAGGGCAGACATTTTACTTTTAATAAAGTCCAACTTACCAATTCTTTCTTTTGTAGATCAAGGCTTTGGCAACCTGCCCACCACTTTTTCTTAAAGTGTTAACTGGTAATCAAGTTTATAGTCTAAACCTGAGGCAAGTTGAGCATGCAGTTTTCAAAATTTATTAATTTACCATTTTCCACAAAAGTCAGCATAAATAAATGAAATAAAATAATAAATGAAATCAAATCTATTTTTTTCTTCCTTCTCACAATCTCATCTTCCAGTATCAAGGCTGATAATGAGTCGGTATTGTCCCAGCTCTAAAAGGGTCTTAAACTTCCTAAATAATGTTTTGGGGAGCCACACATTGGGCCAATGACCTTAGTTTTTCTGAACAATTAAAAATAAAAATCTCTGTCAGTGAATCATGTTTTTATTTGTTGGTGTTCTTGACTTTATTTTTATCCCTATAAATAGAGCTACTTTTCTAAAAACCTTGTATCTTGAGCAAAATGAGTTGACTGTAATTTACAAGTCCCTCATTTCTGTTGAAATGAAGAATCGTGATTCTGATTTTTAGAAAATACCTATGCGTATTTTGGATCCATATTTTGATGAGTGCTCCATAGTGTACTGCACTCATAGCCCATTTTAGTCTTAGGTGACAAGTTACAGGGTGGCCATAATTCTTCTTCACAAACAGATGTTGATTATATTATATATTCAGTAATAAATCAAGAGACTCCATTTTTGCTGTTTTTTTTTTTTACATCCATTCTATAAACAACATTTTAAAACCAGGTTTTAAAAGTCATTTCTTAAAATTTATAGTACGTTTTTACTTGAACGAGAGCCACATGGTACATATCACTTGCTTATCCACAGTTTAGCATCACAACCCAAAAACACTTGAAAAAGCATTTACAAATCAATGATTTAAAGTAAACGGTGACAAACAGGAGTTAGTCGGGGTGCATTATCTGGTGAAAGATCGATTTTACCTTTTATTTTTTTTTTTTTAGATTTTTCTTAATGAAAAGAGATATGGAAGCGTTTGGCTCCATCTGTATTTCTGTTTTTGATTTTCCTTAATTCAGAACAGTAACTATGGATCACCAACCTTGCCAAACAAATGTCAGGGTCGGAAAAATAGTCTAGTTTTTGTTGTTTATTAATCTGGTGATCTGACGGGTATTTTCATGGTAACATCCATTTAGAGTCATGAGAAATATAAAGTGCTTTTTACTATCATCAGACACTGGAGTTAACTCCATTTTTTTTTTCTATTCTTTTTACTTAAGTTTAACTTATTGCTCATACATGTTTCTCAAAAATGCACTGCAAAAATAACAGTAGTGCTGGTGTTTGTAAATCCTGAAATGGAAGCCCCAGTGGGAAGAGAAGAGAAGTTTTGCTCAGTGTAAGGCGTGAGTAGCCACTATGGTCCTGCACTGCTGAGAATTCAACTTCGGCATCCCTGGTGTGTGCTTGTAAGCAAGAGAGGAAAATCAAAAAAGAAACAAACAAAACCCCCAAAGTATCTGCCAACCAAAGCCAACAGTATGTATTGCAAGTAATGATCAAAATTTATAATAGTGGACATTTCTACATTGCTGGTGGGAATGCAAACTAATATGTTCCTTTTGGAGAGAGGTCTAGAGAACACTTAGAGAACTAAAAATAGACCTGCCATTTGATCCTACAATTCCTCTACTAGGTATATATCCAGAAGACCAAAAATCATACTATAACAAAGATGTTTGTACCAGAAAGTTTATTGCAGCCCAATTCATAATTGTTAAGTCATAGAAGAAGCCCAAGTTCCCATCAACCCATGAATGGATCAAGAAATTGTGGTATATGTACACTATGGAATATTATGTAGCCCTAAAGAAAGATGGATGTTACATGTTTACATGGATGGAGCTGGAACATATTCTTCTTAGCAAAGTATCTCAAGAATGGAAGAAATATTATCCAATGTACTTAGCCCTACCATGAAATTAATTTATAGGTTTATATAAAAGCTATAACCCAATTATAGCCCAAGAATATGGGGAAAGGGGAAAGGGAAGGGAGGGGAGGGAGGAGGTTGGGTGGAGAGAGGGTAATCGGTGGGGCCACACCTACAGTGTATCTTACAAGGGTACATGTGAAACTTACTAAATGTAGAATATAAATGTCTTAACACAATAACTAAGAAAATGCCATGAAGGCTATGTTAACAAGTTTAATGAAAATATTTCAAACCAACGCATTGTACCCCATGACTGCATTAATGTACACAGCTATGATTTAATAAAAATAAATTATAATAGAGGAAAAATGATTGGGTAGGTAAATTCTATACCCCCCCTCCTTTAAAAAATGTATACTTTCTCTGTAGAGTGACAAGTTTCAATCTGAGTGGAATAGAAATTGGTGAAACCACCTGCTTTTTCATGGGTGGTAAGGGGTGTTGAGTCCTTATCTTCCTACTGACTAAGCAAAGTCTGATCTTGAGCTTAAAAAACAAGCAGCGGCAACACTGTTCTGGCCAGTTACAGTAAGGGTGCACTGTCAGGCTATGGGATAAGTGGTTTTCCTTCATCATTCCCATTGTGGGAAACTTTTACACAGAGACTCAATACAAAAACACCAATTGCTAACATAGGGAATGCTGTGTACTCAGAGGGAAAAGCATACCACTTCAGGGTTGGCTGAAGTTAAAAATCTAACTCGTCTTTGAGCCTTGTTTTATTGTTTAAAAAATCCAACAATTGCCTCGTTGAGAGGAATAAACACGATGATGTTGTATCAATCAACTGATAAAATACCTGACTTCAACAGATAGCAGCTATCATTTCTGTCTTAGGCTCAAAGTATTAAATCAGTTAACCTTTTCAATTTCTAGTTTTCTTGATCTTTTTGCGAGGTACTTCTTTTCACTCTTGGGCACCAGTTACGTTCATACGTGGAAGTATTCTTCATACCATTTTTCTCTGAAGTGACACAATGGATAGAAATACGAAAGTCCTACTTTTGCTATGTGCTCAGATGCTGCTGACCCAGACGGTGCAAAAAGAAAACATTGTAGGCACAAAGCTAAAAAATGGCTTGGAAAGATGGTGTTGGTGTGGGGACCAGCAAGGAGTCATGACAGTGCAAGATTTCACCTGTGACTTGTCCCTTGTGGGGGGCAAGCCAGAAGGGATTCTTGCAATAGCCAGAGACAAGAGAAACTGGAGAACACAAATAAAGACCGCTTTGTGGTTCACCCTTCATACATGAATTAAGCTCTCCAAATGTTATACCTCCACATTTTTTCATTTAATTTTTATTTTTAATTGAGATACAATAATTGTACATATTTATGGAGTACAACGTGGTGTTTCAACACGCGTGTACACAGTATAATGACCAAATTAGAGTAATGACCTTTTCTATCACTTTCAACACTTATCATTTCTTTTGTCATGACCGCATTCAAAACCTTTTTCTACAATAGTAGACATTTATCACAGCACATTCCATTAGATACCTCAGTATCGGTATTCCATTGTATATTTTTAAAATAATTGCCTTTTACTTTTTTTTACTTTTTCTTTATTTAGGATCATAATTTATTTTTCTTCTGTTTTGGTAGGGCTAGACTCTTCCAAAGACCTTAGAATGGGCCTATCATTATTGTATAGGTTTATGTACAAACTGAAAAGGACAATCAAATATTTAATGCACTATAGTTTTTTGTATAGCAAAAAAATTATGAATAGTATATTAGCTGATAAAAACTGAACAAAAAACCTGTTTCCTTTAGATACTCATAGGCTCCCCCAAAGTAATTGTACTAAGAGCGTTTCAAAGACTACTTCCATCACTGGAGATAAAATGCATGGTATGATAATAAATTAATTTCAATGCTATGAAACAAACTAAAATGAGTTTGAAACACTTTTCTTAAATAATGTCATAAGATAGAGAATGAATTTCTGAACTTTTGGGTCATTTTTCCCTGAAACTCTGCTTCACTGTAGTTGTATTTAGATCCTCCATGCTTTTAAAGGAAAGAATTCTGAATGCACACACTTTTTTTTTTTTGCTTTAAAACGTCATATAATAACTGGAAAAAAAGACTAAAAATAATTCAGTCTTCCCATGGCTTCATGAAAAGAATGTTTCTACTTGCTTAAAATAAATGAGGGTTGTAAGACCAACTGCTAACCAGCCTTTTGGGGGCAGGTGACAGATGATATCTGCAAAGCTCGTAGGACCTCAGGGGAAAGGCACTCTCTATAAAGACAAGAAATATGGACATGTAAGCGCTTTTGTAGAGGTGAAGTCCAGTTCCTCATATGACATTTACATTTCCACCAGCTGAAAACAGGGGCCAAGGAAAAGAGCACATGCTGAGCATGTCATGGCTGAGACGGTGAGCCCCCTCGTTGCAGACTGACGTTCCAGTGGAAGCAGAGGGATCATTTTCCATCACCTCATTGCCCCCCACGCCCCACGTAGTAACACTGAGCGTCTGGACGGCTTTCACAACTAGGCACAAACCCTGGCCCTGCCGTTTTGCAGTGCTCAGCCTCTCCATCCCCAGGGCCGCCTCCTTCCAAAGGCCCTCACAGGTTTGTGCTTTCCCCCCTCTCAGGACTTAGTCATCAAGTCAACGTTTATTACCAGCATTTCCTTTTCTAATCCCTATCACTTTCTCAAACTGTAAGGCAGAACAGTCAGTATGGCCAAGGTTTATAATGAAGACCAACTCTTTTTTTCTTTATTAAGTCATATATACATAGATCATGAATACATTCTGCTTTTGTGGGATTCAATGTGTTGATTATTTGTACTAATCAGAGTGCTTACATCCTACTCATGAACAGAGCTTTCACCTTATTTACTCAACTCTTAAAAATTTCTTTCCCCTTTACAGTTCTCTGCCTCTCACATACCCTCACCTCACAGAAAAACAGATTTCTCATTCACAGATGACTTTCCCTGCCTGATTCATATCAGGTGTCAGAGTAGTGCACACAGACAATGGCCCTCCAATGGCCCTTCCTGGATTTTATTTCTCCAAACCATCTTTTTTCCTTTACTTATCAGCCACAGAATCCTATGCTTATTTGAACTTGTTATTACATTTTCCCCTTCTTTATTTATTTATTTTATTTTACTTTATTTTTTGGCCAGGGCTGGGTTTGAATCCGCCATCTCCGGGGCTGGTGCCATATTCCTTTGAGCCACAGGTGTTGCCCAATTTCCCCTTCTTTTGTGTTGACACACTATTAATATCTCATACATAATTATAAATATATTTTCCTGGAGGCGAGGTGGTTATTTTAAAATTACTTTCAAATGTCAAAATGAAGAAGGAACCAGAAAACTCCAGCAAAGAACATTGTATGACGAGCCTAGTTTATTAAACAGAGCTCCAGAATTACTGTGAATAATCGTTCAAAAATCTTACCCTGCACTCTAAAATTAAAAAAAAAAAATTTAAATACTAATGAACTGTGAGTTTCCAAGATCACTGAAATAGTTTTAAATCAGTTTTTCCTTGTTTTTATTTGAAATTATAAGGCAATGTAAACCATTTAGTAAAAATAAGGAAGTTTGAGTAAAAATGTTAAATTCTCTTTGCGATACTTCAAATCTGTGTACTTACACATGGCAACAGGTCTGTGCTTTTACAAGAAAATTAAAAATGATGCATTTTGTTCATCAGAGTATAAAAAACTGAAATTTGTAGCTAGGTTATGAGATCCTTAAAGTTATAGTGAGTTAATATGCATATATATGGAATTTAAGTAGACAAGTTTGTATCTTCTCTACATTCCTTAAAAATTCAATACAAGCATGCTTTCATCTATATGCTGGGTCGAGAATTATGGAAATTTTAAACCATCTGTTTCTAAAAAGCATAAAATTCCAGTATAACTTAGAGTCACAGATTCCATAATTAAAGAGAACTGGAATCAGTTATAAGCACAGGTTGAAACTAAGTGAAGATCAGATAGATCCTTCAATCAGAGGAAAGGTACTGACTTGTCTTCTATGAAGTGGTCTGTAAAGGAGGCTGCAGAGTTTTTCAAAATGAAAACAAGGTAACTGGGAGTGGGGGGCCCACAAGTTCCATCACAGGTGTTTAGGGTTAAGCAGTCAATTACTGTGGGTTTAGAAGAGAAAAAAAAAAAAACTTAAAATTGATGCTAACATCCAAAAGTAATACCAACATTTAGCTCTGATCAATCCTCAAGTGAATGTTTTTCAAACAGTGTGTCCTAGAAGGAAACAAAATGATCCTATTTAGAGCCCTTATCCTTATCACATCGTGTCTCTAAACCGGTTTAAATCAGAATCTCCTTTAATAACTTTGTGTTTTAAAAAATAAACAATTTGAAAGTCACATTTTCCACTATTGAGTTTGGGATAGAGCTCTGGTTTGCCAGCCTGTTTCTCAATAACTACAAACTTGAAATCCTCTCCATTATGTTGTTAGGCAAATGTGACGACCATATCCTGACCTCAGTAGTTACATAAAGTGATGTAAGTCTCTGTGGCAGATCTGGAAGTCTTGAATCTCCAGCCTTAGTTATAACAAAATTATAACAAAGATTCCCAGCCTCACACACTTTTTCTCTTCACTCCCGTATGAAGAGAATCATTATTTCCTTAGAAGACACCAGCCCAACCCTCTTTATTCACTCTTTAGTTAATAAAACTGTGAAATAAATGTCCCATATTTGTGCTTCTCAGATTGTTTCTCCTACCTCTCTATGTGTACAGTAACTGAGGCAAAAACAAGATGGCAAAGCATACATAGTTTTTCACATGCAAAGAGTTAGTGAGTATTCTTTGTTGTTGTTGCTGTTAAATGCAAAAAGACAGTATCTATCCTAATCCCTAAGTTCGGATTCCTGTCAATTGTTGTCCTGACCTCTTCCAGGATACACACACCAGGAGTGATTGGGCACAAGCAGTATTTCTTTGAGTCTGGCTGCTACCAGTCAGAACACTGCAATGCTGTTACATCCTTCGAAGAGACTTTCCACTCCCTACTGTGCTGTCTCTTTATTCTCTCCCATTTGTCTGGCAGAATATGAGTGTGTTTAAGTTTGAACAGCTACCAGCAAGCACGTTTTTCACTTCCTGTAATCATCCCACCCGTTTAGTAGATTATATCCCTACCTTCTTTCCAGCACAGATATTAATTCTTGGATATCATACAAGGACATTTTTCTCTTGCTTTTAAGGCAACCTCATCCTATCACCAGCCCTGTTTCTTAGTTGTTATGGTTTGGGGTGCACATTAAAACTTCCAAATGAGACTGGTGCTCTGTTCACCTTTGAGCTGCTACCACTCTCTGAAGCCAGTGTTGATGCTGACACAAGAGATAATTTTGGGGTTCATTCCATTGTTGATGTCCTGACCAGTGTGGAAATGCTTTGCTCCACTGATGGAGAGAATGTCTTTGTTCCCCATTTATGTCACTCTGTTAATCAAGTTCAAAGTAGTATTACCTTGTCCTCTCAGTGTTTAATAGAATTTGGGTCCCCTTCGTTTCTAAGAGATAGGCATGCATCCATCCATTGGTATAGACGTAACCATAAGGAATACACTCAAATAAAATCACTACCTCCTCATATTCCCTGGAACACTGCTCTGAATCTCTGCTTCAGGGGTTCACCTTTTCCCTAAGATGACTTCTTGCCCAGGAAATTGCTCAATCTTCATTCAAATACAAGGGTGGCAAAATGAAACCAATCAGTGTTCTAGCTGTGCTTAGATGTGTCCGAATCCTGGGTGACTAAGCTTGTGCTGGTATCCTCACCATCCTTTATTTAACTATTTCTTTCATTACCCCACCAAATTTTCATTTCCATTGCATATTCAATGCTTAATCTTTATATATAAATATAATATATTAAATATATACAAATATGCATATATAAAAACTAGAAACCACTCCACCTAAGGATCAGCTTTGAAAAGTAAGTTAACGATAATACACACACCTGGATAGCCTTCCTAAATTAAAATGCTTTAGCTAGATTTCTTTATATCATTTGTAATACCTAAAATATACTGTATCTTTTATAACAAAAATGTTCAAAATGTTCAAATAAATTTCATAAAGGACTCACTCTTTTAAATACAGGCAATAAAGTTCCTGTAAGCATTTCTAACAAAAATAGCTGCTCAGACATTCAATAGATTTAGTCAACATAATCAATGTAGGTGTAGAGTGTCTGAGAAGTAGGTCAAATAATTAAGGCTTCTAGGGTATAGTTCAAGACCAAGTGTAACTGAGCAAGTATTAACCTGAGGACTCTTAGCAGTCCCCTCCCTGCTAAAGTAAAAAAGGAAACCAAAGGGAAACTTAATAATATTAAAAGTTATTTGAAAGGGGATTCACATTGGTTTGAAGGGGTACTTTGCTTCACACACAATATCCATCTTTGTAAAACCCATGTATTTGTAACACAGAGATATCTTTACAGTTTTGAGAACGTAAACCTTTCGAGCAGTCATTTTTTTTTCTCCACTGATAAAAATTAAAATATTGAAAGTCTTTGGCATAATAATAATAGCAACACTTTGCAAAACAAAGGTAACTTGAGACTTTGTGTCATATGCTTATTCAACCATAAAGGTGTCGTGTATTTCGCATTGAATACAAGACTAATTTTATTCTACTCCATTTGTGAACAGCTTGCAGCAACCTATTTCAGTATTAGGAAGATCATATATTACAAATGATCTGTGCCGTCATCAGCGCAGACAAGTAAAAATTTAGTTCCTGTTAAATTAACACTTCATTAAAATATCAAAATGAAAGCTGGGACGAATACTTTTTATGTTGTACCCCAAGACAGAAAAAAAAAAAATTAAAAAGTTTGAAAAACAGATTGCCAGTTATTCTGTTCTATAACAGTGAAGTTTCTCAGTTCTTTTTTTTTTTCCCTTTTGCTGAGCTCTCTGTCACTGGAAACATCTTAAACCAATTTCAAGTGCTACACCTGAATAAACACGTTGTAAAAGTGTTTATGTATTGAAGTGGGTCAGTTCAAGGTATGGTATTTGGCTGGAACTTCTCATTTCTCTTTTTACAGCGCAAGGGCTGCCAGAAGGAGGAAGTCTGAGCTGAATTAATACATTTGTTATAGTGGAAGTAGAATGGAAACTGCTCTGACCACAAATCAAACTGCCTCTTTCATTTATGCCAGTGATAGAGTTTTTCTAAGAAATATAGACTCTGGCACTGAGCCACTGTAAGTTTGCATTTAAAAGAGAAACCTAGATGCTTATTTGTCTAAGGTTTACTGCTTTGATTATTTGTAAGTCCTTTTTCTTGTAAGACTGAGTGCAGTGGCATTTGTGAGGCCGAGGGCCCTTTTAATACTTGTAGGAATTGGATAAGTTTTCCTAGTATGCTGTAGAATAATCGTGGAGGATACCCATGCTGTCTGGATTGGTGCAGGCTTATCGTTGTGCTATTTCACAAATACCTCCACATTTAAAGGACCTCTGTGTCCCTTTCAACAGCTGCACAACCTCACATGGCACGGTCTCATTTTCCGACGGTAGAAGGTCTCTGTACAATACAAGTATACACAAAAGTGTTTATGCTGCCAAAATAAATTTTGTTAAGAGCAAGGGTTTATTTGCTAAAATGCCAATGATGCCGTTTCAGGGACTTGTTTTCCTTTTCTTTCTTTTAAGGTGGTTCAGGTCTTATAATGGATGGCGGTTGCTCCACAGCCTTTGCTGAATAAATATTTTAAGAAACCATGCACATCTCTCGTGGGGCAAGCCAGAGTCAATCACACACATATTTCAAACTTCTTTCCATATTACCCTTAAAAGGTCAGTGCCTTCTGCATCTAAGATAGAAACTTTGCTTAAGTTTTGAGTAATTCTCAACTAAATTTACAAATTCAGGTTACATAGTTCATCTTCTCTGAGTGATTTTCAAGGAATCAGATATCAATTAGAGTTTTCTTTTTTCATGTATATGCATAAATGTATGGTTTTCAGTGATTATTTTAAATTAAAAGAAGCAAATGAAAGTAAAATTATATAACGGGGAGAATAGTAAGGCCTAACTCCTAAGTCATTTGTGGAATCAAATTAAACAATGCATGAAAAACACTTATAAAGATGCCTAGCACTTCAAACATAGAAGACATGGTTACAATTGCATGTATTATTATTACTACCTCCAAGGGAGGATTTTTGTTGTTGTTGTTCAGTTCTTGGCCAGGGCTGGGTTTGAACCCACAACCTCTGGCATGTGGGGCTGATGCCCTACACCTTTGAGCCACAGGTGCTGCCCCATGGGAGGGTTTTATTTTTTTTAATAAACATCATCTTCTAGTCTGTAGGGCACCTTGACGTCTAACTCATTCCTGTACCAGTCCTGGTTGTATTCCTCTTCTCTGATACACCACCACGTCGATGGGCTCAGAAAGTCTGAGATGTATGCTGGATTAGAGGCAAAGATTAGTTTCAGTCTCACTTGGATTTTTTCCCTCCATTCTGAGAATCTCCAGCCTTTTTCTTTCATCTCTTCTGAAATCCTTTCCATAACATGCGGGTGTGTCAAAACAGAGAGGCGAAGGGTTTCTGAAATTTCCATAGTTACTTCTTATTGAGAATTAACCGGGCCTTACAACAGACTCATCCCCATGTAGAGCTTCCAGAATGACCCGTGAAGAACTTCAAATAAAGGCCCAGCATTGCAAGGTTTGCTGAGCTCTAGCCAGGTGCAGGGGGAAAAGGCTATCAGCATTAATTACCACTTGAAAGGCTTAAAACAGGCTGGAGAAAGTAGAAACACTCTGCTGGGCATTTAGCTTTTATTGCTTAGAGGAAAACTATAGGTCATTTAGAGCAGAAGAGCCCACAGCTAATATTTTAAAAATTATTGTTTCATGCAGCCATTTCCATTTGACTGCTCCATTGATGAGCAAACCTTTCCATTCATGGTATTCTCACCTTCAAGGAGAGTGAAAGCAGCTGGAGGGTATTCTGCCGGGGAAGAGTGATGTACAAGGAAAAAACTGTGTAGAGACGATTGTCTGTAATAGTGAAGGTCAAGGTTTATGAGCGTGTTCACTTGTAAGGAAAACTTTCTGATAATGTTTTAATACTTGTCTGTGTTGCCAAATACTCTCAGAATTTATTCATTCCTCCCTGGCAGGTAAACGCCCTTTCCTTTTTACAAACCAAGAGCTTGTGCGTTTTGTTCCAGGGCGCAGTATCAACGTCAAGTCTGCTGGTCTTGTGGGAAGACATGGGCCTCAGTCAAAACAGCCGTTCATGGTGGCCTTCTTCAAGGCAAGCGAGGTACTCCTTCGATCTGTGAGAGCAACCAACAAACGGAAAAATCAAAACCGCAATAAATCCAGCTCTCATCAGGACTCCTCCAGAGTGTCCAGTGTTGGAGGTAAGATAAGATCTGAGCGGCGTTTGTGCACAGAGAGTTATGGGGTCGTATGTTGCAGATCAAGTAGTCCCAATAAATTCCCTCCCTGCATACGCCTTCGGAGGGCGCATTCAATCTTTCAGTCCTGTGTTTTCAGCATCCCAGAATGTTTCATCAGTGAATCACTCAGTAATTCACGTTCACCTAAGTATGACTTGCCTTTATATGTCGAAAGATTCATTTCAAATTAAAATCAAGCTGGCAGTAATACAATTATGTGATGGCTAGATCAACAAAATCTAGCCAAAAATGAACGGCACAACCTGTTGAGCTCAGTTCCCTAGGGCCTCTCAAAGATGAAAGGTCAACCAGGTAAATTCGGCATAGAATGCCTTTGTTTAGTACTTCCATCAATACACGTGAATTATACACCTCAATTTTGCTACTGAAAAGAGGAGCAGGGTAAACAGTAGGATAATTAAGGTAATATTGTCACTTTCACTGATTCCTTGGAAGGCTATTGTCCTGAAGTTTTGCTTTAGGTGTATGTCTACGCAATGTATACGTAACGTCTTTCAACAAAACAGCACAAACGCACAACTGACCTCAACGTACTTATCTTTCATCTCTTCATTGATAGATAAAATTGCAATGGATCAGCATCTAAGTGCAAAAAGTCCAAAATAACTTAATCATACTATTTATACCAAGAAGTCCCTTGTTTTGTACAGGCTGAAAACAAGTAAGCGTTTGTCGATGAAACCAATGGCTATTGTAGTCCAGGAAATTATTTCTTAGCTGTAAAAGATAAACTCAAAGGGAGCAAGTTATCCTGGAACATCCCAATTTGGTACAACCATGCTTGGTTTTTTTTTGTAAAATATAAATTCTGCGCTAATGGCCACCATAGGCCTAGGACTCAGCCAGGCACGATGGATGAGCTGAAAGAACGAAAGAGCTGTGGTTCCTGCATGTGGCATTTCTGCAAATCAGAATTCTAATTTCACACAGCCTTAGCCGTCATTCCTATACACTTCGCTTTTCCCCAGGTCACTTGAAAATGACAGATCATACAGTAGCTATTTATTACTCAAGCATGTATGAGTGTTTATATAAGAACTAGATGATTATAAATCAACAGAAGACATCATTTCTATTTGTCTTTTTTTTGTTTGTTTGTTTGAAACTCTCAAAAAAAAAAAAATACCAAGTGGAATTGACTGCAGCCTTCCTAAAGGGTAGGCACCAGGAAAGTCGTGTTAGAAACAATTTTTCTTTTTTATTTTGGTACGTCTAGCAACAGAAGCAGGAGGAAAGTTTTCTACGTGGGATTGCATTATACTGAAGTCAATGCTACTTACAAAGACATGGCTTAAAATAATTTTCCAACAAAGAAATTTAATCATCTTTTCCCCTTGAAAGTAAAACATGATACGAGTGCCTTATAACAAAGCTGTTTTGTAAAGATCTTCACAAGATATTTAGTTTGGCAAAACGCTGTAATTACTTAATATGAAAGATGGAGAAAAATAACTTTCTAAGACCTTTTCTTCCTTGTAAATACTAGCCTGTCAAGGTTGTATATTTTTCTTTTCATGTAGAATGGTTCTAAATTTGGTGGAAATGTTTTTAATTTAATGTAACAGACTGCATTAAAGAAGCAGGTTTGCAAAACCTTGAATAAAATAGTAAATAACTTTTGAGGAAATTACAAAGGGAAAAGTTTAAGTCCCATATTTATTATTGGAGCTCATAATGACTCTGGCAGAGGCGTCCCAGTGACTGAAGTCATCAAAGGCTTTTTCCCTATTGGTTAACTCTATTTATCTTCTCTTCCTGACCGCGAGTAACAAATGGACTTCTAGAACCAGAGATGGATAAAACATATGGAGCAGAAATCACATAACTTTTCACCAGTTTCCTAGCACCATTTAGAGTACAAAATTATTCTAATAGAGACCAATATTTTCTTTTTAAAAGTTTGTCATTGGCAACCGTTTCTGTGAAATATGCGGTAGATGGTTTTGGAGTGTGTTCATATTTTGATAATAAGGAGAAAGAAAGTAGCTGGTTTGTGTCTGTGAGACTTAACCTTTCAATAGGTAGTAATCAGGCTGACTGGGAACAGCCTCATAGGATTTTAAAAGACAGGGTTTTAAGGAAAGGGTATGCTAATATAAACAGAAAATTTGATACTTAGGAGACTTGAAATACTAGAGAAATTTTAAAATTATCCAAATATAAATAATACATGGTATAATAGAACCAGGCTTTTACTATGAAGTACTGTGGAAAGGTTCCACGGCGCAGAAAGGGCAAAGTCGAGCTGGAGTCAGGGAGGAGAGTTATATTAGATATTTGTCTGATGGTTAATTTTTTTTTCCCCAAGGCACATCATGGAATGTTGAAAGTCTCAGTTTGTGCAGGAGAATGAAAACCCAGGGTGTTTCTGTCGTCTTTATTCCCCTCTTTCTTATTCCAAGGACTCTTCCCCTCTTGACTTCTTAGCCTTCTCTCTTTCTTCTGTACTCCTGTGTAGGAGCCTAGATGAGTGTCCAGCAGAGAAAGGAACCCCTCAAATGCCTGTTGAATAAATGAAAGTGTTGGCTGCATAGGAAAAACTAACTTCCTCTCTTAGATGAATATAGAACTATTACTCCCAGGTTTCCTGCAGAAACTGCCTCTTCTTGTTCCTCTTCAAATTTTGGCCAGCAGGTTGAGCAGACACATTAGGGGAAATATTTCCTGTTTTGTGTTGAGGCAGCAGAATGGATATTTCTTTGAATTAAGTATGGGAAGGAAAGACATGGACACAAGAGCTAAATTTTAATAAATGTCTTCAAGATATCAAGGTAACAGGTTGATAAGATTTTTAAAAAACCTATGGACCATGCTGTTATTCTAAGTATTAGGCCCATCCTGAAAAGAATGGAGTACAGGTATACCTTGTTTTATTGTGCTGTGCCTTGCTGCATATCACAGATGTGTTTTTTGCAAATTGAAGGTTTGTGACAACCTGGTGTTTGAGCAAGTCAATTGGCACCATTTTTTTCAACAGCATTTGCTCACTTTGTTTCTGTGTCTATTTTGGTAATTCTCACAATATTTCCATTTATTATTATTATTATTATTATTATATGTTACAGTAATCTGTGATCAGTGATTTTAATTATGTTGTTGCTGCCCCCAAATACGCTCATATAAGATGGCAAACTTAATAAATAAATGTGTGTATTCTGACTGTTCTACCAACCAACTGGCTGTTATGACTGTTACTCTTCCTCTTTCCCTCTCCTCAGCTCTCCCTAATCCTTGAGATACAACAATATTGAAATTAGGCCAATTCACAAGCCTACTGTAGCCTGTAAGTGTTCAAGTGGAAGGAAGAGTCACAGGTCTCTCCCTTTACATTCAAAGCTAGAAAGGATTATGCTTAGTGAGGAAGTCATGTCAAAAGCCAGACAAAGGTATTTGACAATGAAAATGTTACTTTCTTTGCATTATTATTATTATTGCTTAATACTTTGTTGTAGCAATCGTCTGATTTCTTTTCTGAATGTATTTATCTTCATTCATTCCTTACAAGGTTTTTGTTTCTAGTCCTTATCTTAAACATTGTTATTGTTGTTAAATTTTAAGCCTTTTTGATTTTGTGAAGGCAAAAAGTGGAAACCTAGTAAACACATGTATATGAAAAAAAAAAAAAAAGCCAGACCAAGGCTTTTGAGGAAGTCAGCCAAAATCCAGGCCTCTTGTCCCACATGGTTAGCTGTGATATAAATGCAACATTCCCGTAAGCCCAGAGCAAGGCGGAACTCTCTTCCATTGTATGAGGACAGAGAGAGGTGAGGAAGCTGTTGGAAAAAAGACTGAAGCTAGAAGAGGTTGGTTTAAGAAAGAAGCCATTTCCACAACTGAAAGTGCAAGGTGAAGCCACAGTGTTGCCGCAGTCAGTTATCCAGAAGCTCAGCTAAGATACTTACTGCGGTGTCGGCTCTAAACAAGACAAGAGCCTTCTACTGGGAGACGATGATGCCTCTAAGGCTTACAGTTAGTAAGAGTCAATGGCTGGCTTCAAAGCTTCAAGGGACAGACTGACTCTCTTACAGGGGCACATGCACCTGGCCACTTCAAGGTGGAGCCAATACTTAGATACAATTCTGAAAATCCCAGGGCCCTTAAGAATTTTTCTAAATTTGGCCATGGTTCGGGTCCATGAAGACATGGCATTTGTTACCAGTGGAGACCTAAGCCGGGTCCTCAGAACCCAGCACTCCCCACCACCACCCCTCATCAGTCTGGAGTCCGCACTGCCGGCCCTGGGCCAGAAGGCCCATCTCAGCCATAGCTCTTGCACCTGCTCCATAGAGAAGGGAAGATGAGCGAGGGGAACTCCAATTCCAGCCAGCCTCTGGTCTTCAAGAGGGAAAAAGATGGCACTGAGAGTGAGGGCAGGGCAGGAAGAGCCAGCAGCCTTCGGGGGAGCCCAGTGAAGTGCCAACACCTAAGCGACCTCTGGCTGATAACAGGGAAGCCAAAACAAGGGGCACCGCCAAGACCCGGAAGACAGTCACAATCCCAGGCAGGAAACCAAGGGGCAGACTCAAAAACCTGGATGACGAAGAAGAGGAGGGCGTCCCTCAGGGGTCCTCAGAGAAGGCGCAGTGACCTGCGTCCTGGCTACCTCGCCGAGGAACGGCTACTCTCTGTTCTGTCCCACTGTCCCCCGCTTCCCCTCTGGCCTCCCCCTTCACCGCTGCCTCCCCTACACCCACACCTCCACATGGCAGGCTGCTGTGGGGCCTTTAGGGCCACATGGGGAGCAGCCTTCCCCTGGCCTGGGCTCGAGGCCACCCCCAGCCCCAGGGGGTTAATGTCCCAGTCCCCTTTAGCGCACTCAGCGCCTGCTGCATCCTCACTCCCCTGGTCATGGGCACTTAGCTCTCTGGGCTCTGATGACATGGTGTACTCAATATTTTAAGGCCACTGTTGAGACTGATTTCTCAGAAAAAAACAAAAACAGAAACAAAAAACGATCTCTTAAAAATATTACTGCTCATTGACAGTACACCTGGCTATCCAAGGGCTGTGATGCAGATAGAGGAATTAGTGTTGTTTTCATGCTTCCCAGCACAACATCCATACTGCAGCACAAGGATCAAGGATTAATTTTGACTTTCAAGTTTTATTGCTTTCAAAAGCTTATTTTGTTAGGCTGTAACTTCCACAGATAGCTATTGCTCTCACGGACCTGGGCGAAGTAAATTGAAGACTTTCTGGAAAGGATTCATCATTCCAGGTGCCATTAAGCACATTTGTGATTCATGATAGAAAGTTAAAATACCAACACTAACAGGAGTTTGGAAAAAGTCAAATCTAAGCCTCATGGATGACTTTGAGGGGTCCAAGACTCCAGGAGAGCAAGGAACTTCAGATGTGATAGTAAGGAAACTAGAATTAGAAGGGGAGCTTGAAGATAAGACTAAATGCGGGCAACCTCATACTGGGTACTGATACTTCACCCGGCAAGGAATTGCTTCTCATGGATGAGCAAAGAGCACGTTTCTGGACTAGAAACTCATCCTACTGAACAGATGTGCAAATGGTTGACGTGACAATTAAGGATTTAGAATATTACATGAACTTAGTTGAGAAAGTAGTGAGAGGTTTCGAGAGATTTAATCCAGATTTAAAAGAAGTTCTCCACGGGGTAAAATGTTATCAAGCAGCCTCACGTGATACAGAGAAGTCTTTTGTCAAAGGAAGAGTCAACCGATTCAGCAAATTTTATTGTATTATTTTAGAAATTGCCTCTGACACCCCAACCTTCAGCAACCATCAGCCTGATGATCAGCAACCATCCACATCCAGAGAAGACCTGCAGCAGCCAAAAAGTTACAACTTGCTGGAGACTAAATTGACTAGTGGCACTTTTAGCAATGAAGTGTTTTTTGTTTTTTGTTTTTTTTTTTGAGACAGAGCCTCAAGCTGTCCCCCTGGGTAGAGTGCCATGGCATTACAGCTCACAGCAACCTCCAACTCCTGGGCTCAAGTGAGTCTCTTGCCTCTGCTTCCCAAGTAGCTGGGACTACAGGCGCCCACCACAATGCCCGGCTATTTTTTGGTTGCAGCCGTCGTTGTTGTTTGGTGGATCTGGGCTGGGGATTCGAACCCGCCACCTTAGGTGTACGTGGCTGACGCCTTAGCTGGTTGAGCTATAGGCGCCGAGCCACACTGAAGTGTTTTTAAATTAAAGCATGGATCTTGTTTTTTAGATGTAATCTATTGAACACGTAATAGACTATGGTATAGTGTAAACGTAACTTTTATATGCACTGGGAAAGCAAAAATTTGTTCTACCTGTGTTGTCACAGCAGTCACTTTGCGATATTGGTCTGGAACCTACCTCTACCTTGTAGTATCTCTGAGGTAAGCCTGGATTAAGAATTAAAGAACCAAAAGAGTGAATGATAAGCCCTGCCTCAGTAAAGAACTGCTATTAAATAAAATAGATTGCAATCTTTAACGGTGGGTCCTGTGGTGGCCCTGCTTAGAACCATGGTGATTTCTTACAGCAGGTCTTTCAGACACCAGTGCTCCTTATTACGGGATTATGTCCCAATACACACATTGAAAGTTGAAAATACTATAAATTGAAATGTATTTAATACACCTAACCTATTGAACATCATAGCTTACTCTAGCCTACCTTAAACATGCTGTGGATACCTCATTGGCTTATAATTAGGTAACATTTTCTAACACCAATCTATCTACTTAATAATAAAGTCATGTAATGTATTGAACACTAGACTGAAAGTGAAAGGCAGAATGAATGTATGGAAACTCAAGTATTGTTTCTACTCACTGCATATTGCTTTTGCACCATTGTGAAGTTGAAAAATCTTAAGTCAACCTGTCATTAAGTCTGGGACCCACTGTAGTTACTAAAATGGAAACATTTCCCATTTATTCTCGACTTCGATAGGCGCTATCTCTTGACTAATAGTTAAAATGTAAATTCATGCCTCTTGGAACAATATGGGGCTCAAAGGGGTAGGGTGCTGGCCCCATATGCCAGAGGTGGCGGGTTCAAGCCCAGCCCTGGCCAAAACCTGCAAATAAATAAATAAAATTGGACTTATGTTCTCATAATGTTTTTTTATTGTATAGTTGACACAGAGTTTAGTTATTTAAAGATTATAAAATCATAAATAATGCCAAAGTTCTTCCTTGTTCACCTGATCCCTCCATGATAGATTACTCTGTTACACTGATATTAGCATGGTACCAACTTTTCCCTCCATACATACTTTTCTCCTGAGAGATTGTATTTTGATTCTATACTTTTAATTATATGAATGTTATATTTTACATATTTAAAAAATGAAGTTTAGTAAGCGTTCAAGTAGAGTGGTCTCATTGTTTTTGATTGTTGCAACATACTTAGTAGAATCAGCATGAGTTTATCCAATCCTATCATACCAAAAAAGACATTTTGGTTGTTTCCAAATTGGTACTCTCAATATAAGTGCCATACTGGAACATCTCTGATCCACATGATTTCTAGAGCAGTTAACACTAAAAACTGATGTCTGTTTCTTGAATAATGCATCATTTTGAAAATTTCTCCTAAAACAATTATTCTGGTGCATGCAAATTTGTAGTTAGCTAGTCTTATCTATCTGTACATTTATGAACCTGTCATCTATCTATCATTAAATATCGGCTCCACAATTTATAAGTTGTATAATGTTGGCCAAGACCTGTTAAGTCTGTCTGCTTCTGTTTCCTCATGTGAAACTGGGATTGTTAATAATACCTGCCTCCCACCCACCTCTCAGAGCAGGATTACATGAATTACGAGGATTAAACGAGTTGTAATGTCTAAATGAACTTAGAACACTGGTCCATAAAAAATGCTCATTTCAGGTCATTGCCGTTATCATCATCATTTTTAAAATGACTTTAGTTTGGTTTTTCAGAACTGATACATAAAGAATTCAAATGTCAGAGAATGCTAGAAACATATGAAAGCTTAAAAGCTCAAAGTCTCAAAAGACTTTGGAAGCAAGAGGAATTTTAGAGTCTTACTGTAATTTGGCCAATGTATATGAATGATTAACTACATAACTTTTTAAAAAGGTTTGCCAGTATACCTGAAGGCATTGTGTCTATTTGCAAGTCTCTCTCTATAGAGAATCTACAGGGAGAATATATCTGGGTATAATTTCTTATAAAATAATAGTTATTCACTATTAAATAAACTTATATTACTGCCAGGCACAATATTAACTACATGCTAATTAAAGAAAGATGGCGTAGAGATTTTGCTCTTTAAAAAAGCACTTTCATAGACAATTGGAAAGACATGCATATTCGTAATTACTGAGAGATAAATCCTTTTAGAATAGGTATGAGATGATTTGAGAATAGTTAAGACAGAGCCTCTGGATAGCACCAAGGCATGGCCCAAAACACTTCCTGAGGGAATTATATGATGAACAGACATTTTCTGAAATGGAGGTGTGGATAGAAACATTTCAGATGTAGGTGCATGGCTGTAAAGCCATGTGCCAGTGTTGAATGGCTAGGTTATGCAAGCTTTCTTATGTGAGAGGAGTGTGATATCAACTAGAAAAGTATGCAGAGGCCACATCATAAAAGGCAGGGTATGTGATGGTCAGGAGTTGTGATGTCTTCGTGTAGGCAATTGGAAAAAGGAGAGCCATAATCAGACATTTAAAAAAGCTAAATTTGGCAGCAGAGTGCAGGATGGGATGCCAAGAAAGGAGACCAAAAGCTCAAATAATGATTAAGAGTCCAGTACAATACTCAAAGCAATGAAGACCAAAGACTGGGGTGGGGGGAGTGGGAACTGGAACACTCGGTGGGGCTGACTGGGGGTGGGGTGCTGATGGGTGACAAGGAGTCTGCAGAGGGGAGTGTCAGGCATAAGTAGGTGTGGAGGAAACCAATGTAGCTGTGAGCCAAATTGGACGCAGCATGAGGCTGACAAATGCCACAAGAACAAAGAAAGATGGAAAATACCAAGATGGAGGCTCTTGGGGAACATCAACACTACAGGTACAGGCAAAGGAGAAAAAGAGACCAAGGAATTATGGTCAGAGAGGTTGGAGGGGTGCAGGAATAAAGGGTTATTTTAGAATTCAAAGTTACCAGCAGAGGACATAGAGAAAGTATAAAGTAACCGAGAATGTGACAGACTTTTAATAGGTTACCTCGACTAGAAAACTGAAATGGGTTCAGTGTGTGAGGTCAGAGGGAGACAGTGAGACAGAAGCCTCTGGGGAACTGCAACTTAGAGATATCTGGAGGGCAGTTGGAAACTTAGGTTTGTAGATAGGATTTTATGTCTGTGAGCTCTTACGCCGGTGTGTCGTCCTCATGGATAATTTGCTGAGCAGAATCATGCAAATATATCAGATATTTATTATTTTGTGGCACTTTTGTGTCACAATTTGCACCTACATGAATGCAAAATTATACAGATATCCCTACACAAATAAATAATAGTAATTACTACTAGGTTGTACATAAATTCCGTGGAGTAATTCATTGCGTATGGAAGATAATGATTAAGCTGGAGTAGCAATAGCATTTTAAACCCTTCCCCCATTTTTGAGTAGAATTATTATTCATTTGGGTGTTTATCATAAATTTCTCCACCCTCCAGGCCATATCAAAATTCACTTATTGTAGCGTCATTCCTGCCTTTTTTTTTTAACCTCTTATACCTTTATTTATTTGTCATTTTCAAATGTTTATAAATAGAGTAAGGTTGTCTGTTCTAATTGTAGAGTTGCTACTTCCTTTTTCTCCTTTCCTCTTTGGGGACTAAGAGTGAGAAAGCTCACATCTCCTCTTTTGCTTCCAAGCAGTGGGTCTCATTGTATTTTGGCTCATGTTATCATGCTTATTTGTTTAGTTCTATGTCTGGCTTTTCTTCTCTAACATAGATATATCTCTATTTTAGATTACAAAGAAGCTATTGCTATCTTTTAAAGAAAAAGAAACCAATGTTGATACATGGGGCTTGTTGGAAGGCCTGATTGATTGCCTGTTGTCCCCTTTACAATGAGGCTTGCTCACGTTTATTCACTTATTTTTTCAGGAACTGGTGCAGATTTTTAAAACTCCGTGCAGATCAGAAGTTCGTCTTTATTCATACATAATAATTGTAAATATGTATAGGATACATATTACATTTGATGGTTGCCATAATGTGTATTGAACTAATTAGGGTAATTAGGATGTCCATCACATCAAATACTTATTTCTCTGTGTTGGGAATGTTCTTAATCTTCTCGTCTAGTTATTTTGAAATCTACAATAAATTATTGTACGTGTATGTGGTATGAAATGTTAGAACTTAATTCTTCTATCTTACTGTGTTTTTGGATGCATTAACCAACCTCTCTTAATCTTCTCCTCCGTCTATACTTCCTGGCATCTAGTCATCTAGTAACCATCTACTCTCTACCTCCATGAGATCAACTTTTTTTTTTTATTTTAAGACAGAGTCCCACTATGTCTCCCTTGGAAGAGTGCTGTGGCGCCACAGCTCAGAGCACCCTGAAACTCTTGAACCCAAGTGATTCTCTTACCTCAGCCTCCCAAGTATCTGGGACTACAGGCATCTGCCACAATGCCTGGCTATTTTTTTGTTGTTGCAGTTGTCATTGCTGCTTAGCTGGCCAGGGCCGGGTTTGAACCCATGACCCTTGGTGTGTGTGGCCAGAGCTGTAACCACCATGCTATGAGACCAACTTTTTTTTAAGCTCCAACAAATGAGTGAGAACATACGGTATTTGTCTTTTTGTCCCTGGTTTATTTCACTTAACATAGTGTCCTTCGGTTCTAGTCATGCTGCAATTTACAAAATTTCATTTTTTACGATTGAGTAATATTCCATTGTGTGTATGTACTGCATTTTTTTTACTGATTCATCCACCACTAGATGCTTAGCTCACTTCCATATCTTGCAAATAGTACTGCAATTATATGAATGGGCTGATATCTCTTTGATATACTGATTTTCTTTCTTTTAACTGTATACCCGGCAGTGGAATTCTTGGATCTTATGGTAGATCTATTTTTACATCTTTTTAGCCCCCTCTATACTGTTTTTAATACTAGTTGTTACTAATTTACATTCCTACCAACACTGTACCAGCATTCCTTTTTTTCTCCATTTAGGATATAAATATCTATATTTTACAACTTTTTGCCTCTACATATTTTATTTTGTTTTCATTTTTCATTATAAGACACAATAATGTTTACCATCAAAATTTTAAAAAAAGATTAAATATATGCTCTTGGTAGAAGCTGACCACAAAGACTTTCATAAAGCAGTTGATAATATTTTGGTATTGATTTCCCAATATATTTACCTTTAAGAGACAAAAATAGAAATGCTGTTTCTATAACACCTGTGTAGCATTGAGATGTGCTACTTTACTTTTCCTGGTGTTGACTGTAACCTCAGAAGATGTTTGTAATTTGTGCTGTGACTCTTCATTTGGAGCCAGCTTCACCAACAGTAGAATTCTGTTCATTTCATTTTAATGTCCTACAGGCTACACCCTGATATTTTAAAAGAAATAAATCTAATTTCCTTGCCCTTCCTCCCACAGGTTACTTTGACAACCATTGATAGTAAACCTAACAGACTTTGCTAGTTTGGGTACAACATTTGCTTTACTCAGTACCCATAAATTTTTATTTCTGACGGGATAAACATATGGTCCTCAAGTTCTATGAAATCAGGCTCTTGGAACCAGATTCTGTTATAAATTTCATTGCTTGTTACCTTTTTATGATGTTACATTACATACATCACTTATGCTACAGGAAAACTACATAGAATAGGTATGTTTGGACCTTTAAGTTTCATTTTCTTTACAAACATGGAATTCCAATAACCATATATATAATTTACAACTTTTCATATATAGTTATGTGTTATTGACCACAATGGTTTTATTTATAGTGTTTTTCATTAAGATGATGATGAATGAATACATATTTATTCCCATTATTATCTACTGCAGGGTTGACCAAGGGGAGGTGCGTGTCTGTTCAGTCTATCACCTGTTTTTGTATGGCCCACTATTAAGAATGGTCTTGATATTTTAAAATGTTGGAAAAAATATTATTTTGTGACATATGGAAATCATATAAAATTCAGATTTTAGTATCCATTAGTACAATTTTATTGGGATACAGATACACTTCCTCACTCACTTACGTATGGTCTGTGGCTACTTTCATGCTTTAGCAGCAAAGTGAAGTTGCGGCAAGCAAGACCTTTAGCCTAAAGTATTTACTGTCTGTCTCTTAAAGAAAGAGTTTGCTAAACACTAGTCTAATGCATAGCTTATAGGTTTCTTTCTATTTTGAAAATCAAGGAATTTATGGAATCAGATACCCAAATCAACCATTCTTTTTTTTTTTTTAGAAATGATACAGAATTTTTTTTTTTTTTAACTTTTAATGTTGAAGTACACTGGTATGTTGTTTGAAGAAGGTTAAGTCTGTGCTATTATTTACATTGAGAAAGAACTTTCCCTGAAGGGGAAGAGTTCAGAGTCTCAGATACATTCTCTTTCCTCCATTTTCCATTATTTAATTTGTTTTACTCAAGGTAATTGCACAGTAGGAGCATTGATCTGAAAGTAAGAAAAAAATACCTTGAGGTCAAAATGGAGTCTTGTTTCCTAGACTGATACTGATTTGAAGTACAAGGAGGGACCTCTGTGATGGGCCCCTTTGATCTCTAAAGTGCCCACATTTTCATTAGAATTCGAGGATATTTAAACTGGAAGATGATACTTAAACACAAATTTTCTTTGAAATAAATTATTCTACTTTTTCTTTTTTTATATATTAGAAATACTGGAATTAGCTTAGCTTTTAAAATGGTATTTGTATAAAGTGTAAGCTTTCTCCAGAGAAGACAACAGGGAAAAATGATCCCTAATGTTCTGTGTTTCTGTAGCATTTTATTTTACTCCAGATGCAAGATTGGGGGTCTGCATTCGTATTTAATCCTTTTTACACAATCACAAAAAGTTATGAGTATTTCAGATTATATTCCATAATATATAATGGAAGTAATACAATTTATTTGCCTCAAATCATTTGTGGACACGATGAGGAATTGGTTTATTAATTCTTCAAATATTAATTGCCTATCATGTGCCAGGCACTGTTCCTGGCACTTGGGATACATCAGTGATTGGGATAGAGCCAAATAAGGTCCTTGCCCCTGTGGAGATGACATTGTTGTGGGAGGAAACAGACCAGAAACAATGCATGTTATAAATAAGTAAATGGCATAGCATTTCAAAAAGTGATAAATGAAGTGGGGGATAAAGAACAAGGTGAGAAATCAAGGCTCTCAGGGTGAGAGTTGAACAGTCAGTAAAGCCTAGATGAGAAGATGATGCATAATCAAAGATTGAAGAGATAAGTATTAGCTGTGCACCTGCCCGCAGTAGAGCATTTCAAGGACTCGTGAGAGTAAAGATCCTAAGTTGAAGGCAAGCCCAAGGTGTCTTGGCCAAAGCTAGGTGAAGAAGGGAAGACTAATAAGAAATGAGTCAGGGAGGTAATGAGATTGAATCCTCTTTAACCACTGAGGATATTTTAGACTTAGTGGAACGAGAACCGTAATGGGAGGTACACTTGGCTGCTTTACTGTGGGGGTAGCAAGGGCAGAAGCAGCTGATATAGCATAAAGGTGTAGTAATCCAGGCTAGAGATGATGGAAGCGTGGGCCAGGACCATGATAGCAATGCTGAGAACAGGTGGATTTTGGACTTTTGGAGATAGTGTGTGAGATTTTCTGATTGGATATAGGAATGAAAGAGAAAAGGAGGACTTTGATTCTCAGCTTTTTGGTTTTTAATTTTATTTTTGCCTGGGCAACCCCATCAGTCAAAAAAAAGTCTTCAGATAGCCAGATTTGGGAGGATGATTGGAAGCTCAACTTAGGGTATCCTGAGTTTAATATATTCATTAAAATAAACTCAATCAAGATCCCAGTGTCTGTCTCGCGGAAGATGTTAAAAATTGTATGAATATTTTATATGCATATAAATATATTAAACACTACTATGGTATGAATGCGTGAACATTCATTGAGCAGCTAGTACTCAATTATTGGCAGGCCACATGCTGGCCTTGTCATATAGGTGATCTCATAGAATCTGAGTTAGATAGAACTTCACCAGTAAGTGGTGTTGCCTGCATTTTAAGGAACAAACTCAGGACATGTGATGACTGAAATTCACATGGTTAATAAGCAGCTCTAGCTTTAAAATGTAAACTCATGTTCTGCAACTTCACATACAGCCCTCTTTAAAAAATTGTATTATGGATCTCACAAAAGATACATTAGTGCACCTGGTAGGAAACCATTTGTTTAAAATATGATTTTTATCTACAGATTATAACACAAGTGAACAGAAACAAGCCTGTAAAAAGCATGAACTCTATGTGAGTTTCCGGGATCTGGGATGGCAGGTAAGAATGGTTAGTCGGCTTAGTTGCTTTTTTCTGCTTTGTAAGCCATAGCTTGTGTCAATAATTTTTCTAGCAAGGGTACAAGTCAAATCTATCAAGTAGAGAACATAAATGTCTTAACACCATAATGAAGTAAATGAAGCAGAAGCTACATTAATTCGTTTGATGTAAGCCCTCCAAATTGTGTAACAAAACAAAACATTGTACCCCACATGTGCATAGATGTATTCATGATCTATGTGTATATGACTTAATAAAAAATAATTTTTATAATATGATACCCAATCATTTTTATTTGGCTGTTTAGCATATGGCTTAGCCGCATTATTTTTATTTCTCCATTATCTTTCACAATTGAAACACAATTGGTAAATGTTACAGTCAAAAACAACTATGCTGAAGAAGAAATATAACCCTGTGACATTTAGGAAGTGAAAGAAAGAGTGCTGTTGTTTAATTTTATTATAGAGAGGTAGATTTATTCAGATTAGTACAAGCAACTCCATTAGTCCCCTTAGGGTTCCAAACTATTAGCCTAGGAAAAAGAGTCCTCACTTACAATGTCTCTATCGGGAGGCAGTTTTACAGGAAAAAAAAAATTGCTTGCACTCAAAAACTGTCTTGTTGTTTTTTAAATAATCTTCATGGCAGGCTGAGGGGAAATAATTTAACCCAAATAATTTTTGATAGCTGTATGTGATAATAGTTTAAAAAGTTTTTAGATGTCTTCTAACAGCCCATTATGATAGATGCTTAGATATGAGCTATCTTATTAAGAAGTAATATTAAAATACATTTTTAAATTTTATGATGAACTTTCTTCTTCTTCTTTTTTTTTATTTTAGAGACAGAGTCTCATTTTATCACCATTGGTAGAGTGCTGTGGCATCACAGCTCACAGCAACCTCCAGTTCTTGAGCTTAGGCAATTTTCTTGCCTCAGCCTCCCAAGTAGCTGGGACTACAGGTGCCCGCCACAACGCCCAGCTATTTTTTTTGTTGCAGTTTGGCCAGGGTCAGGTTTGAACCCACCACCCTCAGTATATGGGGCCAGCAAGCCACAGGCGCCACCCTATGATGAACTTTCAACATGGATAATCCAATAATTTCTTAGATTTAGATGAAGTTCTATTTCTTTAGCAGGGGGGAAATCAAGACAATGATTCTGTGTACCAGTTTTTTAGCTTCCTAAAATTTTTCATGTACAGTTTTTAAAAATTTTCTCCAATTCATTTCTTCTAAACTATAAAGTTAGTGCATCGATGGAAAGAAAAATAGCACACGGAACAAAAATTAAAGCTTTAGGAGTTTGTTAGACTTCTAAAGCCAGGAAAGAGTTATGAAGAAGCAATGGGAATTATCTCAATTAAGTTTATTCGCCTTTTCCTTTCTGGTTCACTTGAACTTTCCAGAGTTCATCATTTCCTGTTTAAACATGATTTCAAATGCTATTTCATGATTATGGTTTTATTCATGAATACATGGATTAATATCTACTCTGAATAGCTTACATAATAACCTCTCGGGAGAAATCAGAGAAGACAGTATTTTGTGAAAATACTTATACCTTTGTTGTAAACGTTCACCTTGAAATTAAATTCAAGGGCATGGGGGAGCCTATCTTCTTAGAATAATTATTAGACCAGAAACGAAAACATTTTCAGATGAAATCTACATGCATGTGGGTGTTCTTTGAGAATCATTTTCCTTTATTTTTGTTTTGGTGACTTTTTTCCCCCCTGTTTTGTGTGTATTTTAGGACTGGATTATAGCACCAGAAGGATACGCTGCGTTTTATTGTGATGGGGAATGTTCTTTTCCCCTTAACGCCCATATGAACGCCACCAACCACGCCATAGTCCAGACTCTGGTATACTTTGTGTTTTATAAATGGTTTATACTGCAAGTAAAATAGAAAGCTGTTTTAAAGGAAAGCATGTATTACAATGATCATTTTCTCAAACTCCTTTGTTACTTTTTAGAGCCAAAGTAATAATTGTGGGTAGGATCAGGAAATTCAGGCTGATTTAAAGAGTCATCTTGATTTTAGAATGGGAAGGGATTCAGCTAGGAAAATTGGAATAATCACATGAAATGGTCCATCATTCTGCAGTGATTTCTTCCCTACACAGTATAACCAAGCACACAAGTCCCCAGGGGTTGTTTCTAACCTAGCAATTCATTAGTATCCTCACAAAAACATTGAATAATAGTTGTACAGAACTTCATCTGAGGGCTTTTGCTCTAATTCTTTAAGAACGTTTTGTAATATATTTTGCCATTATAAAAGTTCTCCAATGCAGTCTACACATGGGAAATGACTTTCTATTTCTATTTTTTCCTCTCCCCCTTCTCCTTTTCCTTCTGTAATCTTTGAAGTAGAAATTATCCTTCTTTTTCTCCCTTTCACTCTCCCAGAAATTTAGCAGTGATCGAAATTATAATAACCTAAGCTTATTTTTATGAAAAAGGTAGTGAATGGTTGACTCGATGGTCTCTAACTGGCTGTGCTGCATCTAATGAGCTCACGAAAGCTCGTGGGAGTCTGGGGTACCTTGTGTTGTGACTTATTGGTGTGGCAGAGGGGCAATTTCTGGAAGACTCAGGGAGAGACTCCTAAGACGTTTCCCAGACTATGTGGTGTAATTCCAAATTGATGTTTGGATTGATATAAAAATATTAGCCTTTGGCCAGGCACAGTGGCTCACACCTATAATCCTAGCACTGTGAGAGGCTGAGGAGGGTGTATTGCTTGAGCTCACGAGTTCAAACCAGCCTGAGCAAAAGCAAGATGCTGTCTGTATTAAAAATAGAAAAACTGAGGCAAGAGGACCACGTAAGCCCAAGTTGGAGGTTGCTGTGAGCTACAATGCCACAGCACTCTATGTAGGGGTGATAGCTTGAGACTCTGTCCCAAAAAAAAAAAAAATTACCCTTTTGTATTTAGGAGGAAAGGGAAGGAACATATGATTTTGGAATCAAGACTTAATAATGGAAGTGCAGTGGTTTGATGGATGCAGCTAGAGAACAGGAGGTAGTGGAAAAATCCATCTTTATGCGTAGGCTGGTTTATAAAGAGAAAGACAAAGAATTATTCTTACATTTACTAGAAATTCAGTTCTCTAGAAGTTTGGGTTTTTTCCCCCATAATTACCTTAAAATGTATAGCTAATGGAAGGAGTATTCTAGTTAACTTCAAAATAAGAAATGATATATATATGTAAACTAATAGATCAAATACTTGAATGAGTTAATGTTTTACTGGCATCTTTATTTCATAAGATTCTACAGAATAGCTTGCTACCAAAAATGCACATCTATGGCAATTTTAGCATGGATGTTATCAAAGACTTTGTGTGTGGGGGCAGAGAGAAAGAGAAAATGTAGCCATATATAGATGTTCTTTTTACTGGTAATTAACCAATGAAATTAATGACATTCTCTAATTCACTGCCATATACCAGACATGGAATAAATTCCTAGGGGGATTTTAAGGTTTGATACCTTTTTACCTTTGTTATCTATAAAAGTTTTTTTTTTTTTTTTTTTTTTTTTGAGTTATATTCTCACTATGTTGCCATTGGTAGAGTGCCATCTCGTCACAGCTCACAGCAACCTCAAACTCTTGGGCTTAAGGGATTCTCTTGCCTCAGCCTCCCCAAGTAGCTGGGACTAGAGGCGCCTGCCACAACACCCATCTATATAAAAGTATTTCTTGATATGAAATAGTATTTCTGCAGGATGGGGAGTGGGTAGTCTCTGCTGAGTTATATTTAAACTTACAGCAGACAAAAAAGAATCTCTAAGAAGTTTAGCGGTCTAAGAGAATTTCTGTGGACATGAAAGCTTATCAGAGGAATGCTGTTGTGTCTTCCACAGTAAGAACCCTCATACCTGCTATCTTTTCCGTGAGATCACAGAGGGACAGCTTCTACTAGCTTGTAAAATAATGCCATTTGATTTCTCAGAAAGTTCTTTGCCTCTTTTCATTGTCATTTACGAGGAAGAAAGCAGACTTTTGCTTTCTTAGATATGTAGCTAATATATCAAAGGGTCGCGCGGGTTAAGCAATACTTACTTATTGAAGAATCCCTTTTTGCCAAAGACTCCCCCTTCTTCATTTTTCTTTTTTCACACACACACACACACACACGCACACGCACACAGACGTGCGCACACACAATTACATGTTGCCAGCTCCTCTGACTGCAGTCTAGCAGGCAGCGTTGAAAAACAAACATTTTTTAAAAAATCTGACATGCCCTTGGAACAAGCGTCGGCTCTCCGTCCCTGCGCTGGGATGTGGGACATAAGTCAGCGCAGCAGCGGCGCATGCGCGGGAAGCTGGAGCTTTGCCCTGGCATTAGGCAGGCTCCACGTCTGTTCTGTGCAGGACGTGAAACAAGACGGCAGGCGTGTTTGTTGTTAAAGGAGAGCATGTTTGCGACCAATATATTTGAGAAACCATTCAAGAACAATCTTTTTTGTTGTTGTTTTTTTGAGAGGCTGCCAAGGCCTTTAAACAGAGGTTCTCAATCCCGTCTGTGTGGGTTACGGCAGATAAAGCTGGCCAGGGACACAGGCTGCATCTGACGTTGGTAGAAACTCTCCAGCTTTGAGTTTTGTGAGGTCTTAGGAAATTTCAAGTTCATGTCAGAGCACCTCATTTTTCCTGCCGTTTCTGTCCACATGAGGGGCCTGTATATCATTTTAGCCAGGGCGTTGTACAGCCAAAACTCTAAGAGGCTGTATTTACTTTTTGTAGATCCCGTAAGAGCCATCAATAGGACTTCCCATCAACTCTTTTGGGGGTCCGAAAGGGGGGAACTGCATTCTGGCTCCTTCCTCAATTACTGCAAATCGTAAACAGACTTGCCAGCCGGTCTGATCAAAAGCCTCTTAACTTAAGCCTTTCACTTTTCATACAGAGCCACCTTTCTGTTGGCTGTTGGGGCCACCAGAGACTGTTGGGGAGATGGATATTTAATTTATAAAATATTTAGGCCCCTTGCGTCTGATTTAGCGTAGCCTGCTTTTTGGCATTTGCCTAAGGAGCGAGTAGGGGAGAAAGAAAGTAAAAGGATATTGAACTCCAGCCAATCTGATAAAAAATTGTATGGAGAAGAGTTGAAGTCATTGCTGTGAAGGAAGGATTGTCTTGTATCTGGATTTTATTTTAGGATGATTTTTATGCTTCACCATGGGAAATTAAGAGGTGGCATAACGTTGATGGTCTGTTGTTTAATTGTCCTTTTAAAAGGTAGCTCTTAGATCCAAATCCTTTTACAATCCAACTGTGTATCTTCACTGATTTGCACTTTGAATTTTGCATTGCTCGTGATGCCAATAGATACAGTCCTCTCCACTAAAAACAGATCCGTGCTGGTTTTCCCCCAGGGAAGTCCCCACTGCGTATGCCATAGAGGGGATTTTTCTTATTTGGTGAGATGTTTCTCAAGTCCCAACACATAATTAGAATGGTGGGGCTGATTCTAGGTCTTGAAGTTTAAGAATCTATCCCTGGCCACCAGCCCCCAGCTGCCCCAGCCATCAGTCATAGACAGGAGAAGGGTGGTCAGCTTAAGGGTGTGCTGATTGTGAGTGGCAAAACAAGCATATGATTATGAAGCTCAAACATGATGGCATTTCTTTAAAGATCAACACATTTTTTTTCTTTCTCAGGTTCATCTGATGTTTCCTGACCATGTACCAAAGCCTTGCTGTGCTCCGACCAAATTAAACGCCATCTCTGTTCTGTACTTTGATGATAGCTCCAATGTCATTTTGAAAAAATACAGGAATATGGTAGTACGCTCATGTGGCTGCCACTGACACCAAATGATACTGACAGTAACAAAAAAAGAATCTGTATTAAGGTTTATGACTGAAATAAACAGCATACGTTCAGACAGAGGGGGAATGTCATAAAATTAGTCTGGCTCATTTCATCTCTTTTTTTATGTACAATATCATGTATATAGTCACTTTTATTTATTTAAAGGTATATATTCATTTTTTTACCTTATCAATAAATTCTACTTTGGGGGCCACTATGGTATTCAATTTATAACCCAGTCTCATTTTCAATGGGAAATGCTGAGGCTAGTTCAATTCCAACATTTTTTTTTTTTTATAAATTTTTCTGAGATTAGACAGAACTCCTTTGATCATTTAATATTGTTGAAGGTAACTGAATACATTTAGTTATGTTCTGCCAATGAAAATCAGGAGAGGAATTTTATTTTAAAATAAAACTTAAAAAAATAGCAATTGAAACAAAAATTTTTGGATACACACAATCCTTCTTTTAGAGTTTCTAGTTCATTAGATAAAGTGAAATGTTTAACTGGATTTGAATAAATAAATGTTAGGGAGAACACAGAAGCTAAAAGATTGCACATAATTGTTACAACTGTTTGCTTTAACAGAATTGGTGTAATGGTAGGAGTGTGTTTCTTTTTGGCTTATGGACTGTAGATTTTGCAAAGAGCTCAAAGCTTCCAGAATTCTGTGGACACAGGCTTGACCCTGTGTCTATAACTTTCCAAGTTAACACTAAAATATTGTAGTACAACATTCTTACCTCAAATAAATCATGTCCGTCTATTATCTAGAACACTACTGCCGCAAATATTTTTTTTCAGATTGAAAACCTTAGTCCAAAATAAAGAATCATTTGCACGTGCTCCACTTTGCTCCCCACAGACAAGAGTCACAGCGTTCATAAAATGAACCAGAGTAGAGATATTGACACAGCCATTTCTGTAGCTCCCCTTTCTAAGGGACTTTGCTGATTGATGTTATGGAAGGAATTTTATTTGGGGCACTGAAACGAAACTGGAGGAAATTACCCAAAATCCCTGAATGGCTTTGACAGAACTGCCATTTCTAAAGAACAGCTGAAATCCATTTTTCATATCTTTGCGAATGAGCTCAATGAAAACCTTATTTTGTCCACGGATTTTATAAACTTTCTTCCAAGAACAAATAATTCTAAACGGGAAGGTTCTGGTGTGTGTCTTTGTGTGTGTGTGTGCATGTGTGTTCTTCCCTCTGAAATTAATTTATTTTTCACCTCGTTTTAATGGCTTCTAAGACCCTTATTTAATACACACTGACTTCTTGAAGAATGACACTTTGATTGGTAACTTGCTATTTAAGGTGGCTCTGTGGTTAGATTTATTTGCAGTTCATCTAACATATATTGCTAAAGCACCATTTATTAATCATCTTTTTTTTTTTATTTTTCAAACAAAATGTATACCAGAAATGGCTTCAAAAAATTTACGGGCTTGTTTGTAATTCAGGTATATTTCACTATTTTAAAATACAGTTTATCTTAAAGAAAATTTGACAATAGCTATATTGGGGGATACTTTAAGTAATATATTTTTAATTAATAGTGTACCATTGAGAGAATAAGAAATGGAAGTCTATTATTTTATTCTTTAATTATGCTGTTTAATTGTATTTCTATATTTTAAGATATATTGAATTTGAAATGCTAGTGTCTGCTGTTCTCAATTTGATTCTTTATTTAAAAGGAATACAAAATGTAAGTACATCATAAATTGAAACTATAAGAATATTTATCAAATGTAAAATGTGTGTTGATTACATGAGTCTTTATGTTTTTAATTTCTAAAACTGTTTTTTTTGTATTGTTAATAATTAACTCACTATTAAACGTATAATGCAACAAACCTCGAATTAAGGATTTTCTTAATATGTTCAAATAACAAAGAATTTTTAAGACTGCAAAAATAATTAGGATGGGAAATACTTCCTTGTCTTTTCCTTCATATAAAAGAGGTCATTGGCATCAGTGTTTTCATATTTTCAGAAATTATATATTTAGATGGGCACATATACTCAGTCATATTATTTTAAAAAAACCATTATAGAATTGGCTCCTGTGGATCAAGCGGCTAAGACGCCAGCCACATACACCAAAGGTGGTAGGTTCGAATCCAGCCCGGACCCTTCAAACAACAATAATGGCTGCAACCAAAAAAAAAATAGCCAGGCGTTGTGGTGGGCACCTGTGGTCCCAGCTACTTGGGAGGTGGAGGCAGGAGACTCACTTGAGTCCAGGAGTTGGAGGTTGCTGTGAGCAGTGATGCCATGGCACTCTACCTAGGGTGACAGCATGAGGCTCTGTCTCAAAAAAAAAAAAAAAAAACCCCATTATAGTAAAATCTTAGTATTACTGTGTTAAGACTCAACCTATTACCAAAAATAAGTAATTTGGCCTGTTTGACGTGTTTTAATAGGTTTCAATTGAGATTCTTAGCTCGTTAATCTAGTTAATGGAAGTACTTTTGTTTGTGTATTTTTAATTTTTCTGCCTTTGTATATATATTCTTTTACTTTGTATATATACACACACATAGGTATATATTTATATATATTCTTTTGCTTTTACTTTGTATATATACACACACATAGATATATATTTATATGTATTCTTTTGCTTTTACTTTGTATATGTACACACACATAGATATATATTTATATATATTCTTTTGCTTTTACTTTGTATATATACACACATATATATGTATAGACACATATATTCTTTTACTTTGTGAAGTAGCCTTCATCCTTTTTGGAAATGGAAGAGCACAGTCAGAAATACTCAAGTTTAAAACTAAGGCAAAGAGAAATAGTCTGCATTGAACATAAAGAAAAAGAGGGAGAAACCAGAAATAAAATCTAAAATTATTTTCTCTCTGCTGAGAACTGTCATTTTATAATCCTCCTATCACCATTGTCAAATCTGAGCTAGAGCCCTATGACTTCTTCACAATCTCTCCAATAACATTGTCCAAGACATTTACCATGAGTAATCAGCTTACACCACAGGTCCATTCAAGGCAGAAGAAATCTGCATTCCAGACCACAAGTAGCCATCTCATAACCATTCAGTTAAGTGTGCACGCCATCATCCAAATACCATCTTGGATCACCTATTTTTCTGTTTTTCCTTTCATATTCCAACACCCCCCACCCAGCCCCGGAACTTTTAAAAGTTAGCAGTGAAGGCGTCTTTGCTAATAAAGCATATACATCATTAATATACGTGTAAACATCTGCATTTTGTCAAGTTTGGTTAAGGTCAAAATTGAAGAGAAAGTATGCTAATCTAGATAAAATAAGAAACACAATATGTAGCCCAGAGGATGATTTAGTCCTTCTAAACAAAGGCCCCCTACAAAGATAAAAATACGTAGCTTCATTCATACGGTAGTGACACAAAGTTGGACTACATGTTTTACGTAGTTAGCCATGAGAAAGTCATCCAAGGCAATGCTAAGAGCATGGTGGCACTTCAGAGACACAGTAAGGAGGCCTGTGTGGCCATGGCAGAGTGATCTACAGGAGGAGAGGAAAGACATGAATGCAGATGGGTCGCAGGGACTTAGATCCCGTAGGGTCTGGAAGGACGTAGCAAAGATTGACTTTTCACTCTGAGATACACAGCTTTTTGGAAGGTTTGAGTAGAAGAAGCCATGATGTGCTTTTTTAAAAGGAGTGCTGGTGGTGTGTGGAGAGACTGGGAGTGGCAAATGCAGGAAAGGGAGGACAGTTCAGGAGATAATGAAATAAGCCAGGTCTAGAGGATGTGACAACTTGGACTAGTGTGCTAACTTTAGAGGTGATCAGAGGTCTGTGGAATCTGGAAACATTTCAAAGGTAGAGCTGATTCAATTTGCTAATAGGATGTAGGAGAAGACTGAGTTAAGATGATTTCTATTAAGAAGGCCAGAATAACGGAAAGGAAGGAGGAATCGTTTACTGGGCTTCAGCATAAGATAATGAGGAACTATTCTAAGGAGTTGAGATCTTGGTGAGGGCAAGTGAATCTTTTCAGATGCCCAGAAACTGGTTAGAGCTATGAGTTTTGGGATTACAGGAGAGGTCTTTGCCAGAGGTATCAATCTGTAGGTCATCAGCATGTGGTGGCATTAAAGTAACACAGCCACAAAATTACTACTGTGTGGATACAGAGTACTAGTGGTAAGCAAGAACTTTTCTATAATTTTATACCCCATAGCTTAACTACCTGTGGACAAAAGGTATTGAGATGAAGATCATCTCCTAGTGTAGTGCTAGGAGATGCTCTTTATGCCACAGGGCTTTGGGAATCAGATTATCTCTGCTTAATGAGAAAGGCCAATTGGATTTCCCAACACATTTTGCAGAAAATAAAATTTAGGTATTAGCTTACTAAAACATCCTCATTTGCTCAGCCATTAAAATAGTTCAAAGACCTCTTAGGAAAGTGAGTGTGGCAGTGAGAAATAAAAATGGATGGAGCTAAACATTTGGGAACACTTGTATAAAATTTCATTGATGTAAATGCTACCTGTGTAGGAGTTCTTGATGCAAAGCAAAAGAAAAAGTAATTCGATATTTTCCATCAGTTGTGTATATGTAATGAGAAAAAAGAAGAGTTTAAATGGTAGTGGCCACAGTTTGGCAAACACATAAATATGGTATCTCTGATTTAAAATATTAATGTCTCTTCAGGCCAATAAGGCTTTGGAAAAAGCCTTTAAGAGAAGTGATATTAACATTTGATCATTCCCATATCTCTGCACTGATGACGTAGTCCTGCCTTGAACCTTTTAATTTTAAGGTTCTTTGTGTATTTTTATGAATTTTTGTGGTTCACACAGTTTTATATTGGGCTAAAATTATCACTACTTTCTGTTTCTAAAATTGCAAACTTTTTTTGCATTAGGACCCCATTACTAAGGAAGTCTGCTTTCTAAAGCTTAGTATCTACCAATACAAAATAATTTGTCATGGGGAAACGACAAACTTGTAATTGTTATAGTATCAGTGTGACTCTTCTGTGAGAAATGTTATTCTTGGGTTATGATATTTTATTTTTCATAATATATAATCATGTACATTATGGAAATGCTAATTTCATAAAACACATGGACTATTTTTCTGATACCTTTCTTTGATCTATGCTGGTTGCTTTTATTTCAGTTTTACTAGCATTAAATATCAGTAACTCAAATTTTGTCTCTCGAGCCTGAAGAAGCCTTCTAAATGTGCTTTATATTTTATCTGTTTTACTATTCAAGGTTTCTAACAGGTCTCTGAGGGAGTGCTATATCTTAGATGAGGTTGTAGGAGTATATTTAGAAAAGCTTAGCCCAGTCTGTTGTGTATTTAACTAGAACAAACACTTTGAAGAGGTCCATTTTCTTATATTTCTTTTCAAGCATCTCCTCATAAGAATATAGAAAGGGTCAACAATTAAATCAGAAAGATAAATTCATAATCTGTTTTGAAATAATTATGTCAAACTAGTTATGGCTAGGTAATACATAAAACAATGTTCAACTGCACTAACACTTACCAAAAAGCAAATAAAGACCACAAAAGATAACATGCCACGCTAGATTGGCCAACGGTTTTAAAGAATGTTTTGATATTGGCTTGGCGCCTATAGCTCAACCGAATAAGGCGTCAGCCACGTACACCTAAGGTGGCGGGTTTGAATCCCCAACCCGGACCCGCCAAACAACAATGACGGCTGCAACCAAAAAAAATAGCCGGGCGTTGTGGCGGGCGCCTGTCGTCCCAGCTACTTGGGAGGTGGAGGCAAGAGACTCACTTGAGCCCAGGAGTTGGAGGTTGCTGTGAGCTGTAATGCCACGGCACTCTACCCAGGGGGACAGCTTGAGGCTCTGTCTCAA